>VYZP01049248.1:29716-43879 GCA_013400635.1 Hypocryptadius cinnamomeus | reverse complement strand
TATATATAAAATGCTTTACATGAGAAGCTTTTGTTGAGACATAAAGGCAAAGCAACATGTATAGATAAGAGGCTCCCTTAACAATGCTCTCTGTGCTAGAGGTATGCACCAAGGAGCCATCATGTTTTCATAATGTCTTTAGTAAATACTTACACACATCTGTACCCTTGATGTTTCTGGCTCGGAGGACTTTTACTGTTAGGTTGTAGTAAGGGTGCTTTTCCCACTGAAAAGAGAGAAACAAGCTCAGCATTCAGCTCAATTGCAATGCCTGTTCTGTAACCACACTACTATTAGACCAGAGAAATGGATCAGAACCAGCCAGCCCAAAATGAGCTAGTAATGAATCAGTCACACAGCACTTTCAGTGTCCTGGAGGATGACTAAAGGAGCTTAGAAGGAAACTCAATTCCCTTTAGGTAATGCAAGAGCAATGTCTCAGGGTAACTCCTCATGGACTTCAGAAAGTAAGAAAATATTCCCTTATTTAGGGATTCCTCTAATTATAGATCAGTTTTTAATTGCTTTGTTAGTACATTCTTGTTGAATAAGAAACAGGTGCTGAAGCTGCTCAAACACATTCACGACAGCTAGCTCAAGAGTACTGGCCAAGGACACATGAATGCTTGAGGAAAAGCAGATACAGCAAGAACCTTAAGAGTGGGGTCTAAAGTCATAAAAGGCACACACTGTTTACAACGAGAAAAGAAAACCCAAAATGCTTGCCAAAACACTTCATGGCAGTTTGAGTTAGAAAAGACAAAACTTAAATTCATTTTTATTCTGGACTGTTAACTGGTATCAGCATTCTAAACATGCATGCCACTTTACCAGCACAGATAAAAATGGAATCCTTACTCTTGAAAGCTTCTGGAAGACTATTTTTGGAAAGTAGTGTTAGTATCTAAATGCCAGGATGTGAAGTGGGAAAAAAAAGTCTGACTAGATCTTAGAATATCATGAAGGAGAAGTGGGGGAGGGCAAGGGAACAAGAGAACTGCTTGAGGTGATTTAATACAGAGACTGCACAGATGTAATTGTGTAAGGCTCAGGAACAGAATGGGATATTGCCCCATTTTCATCAGTTATGACACAATCCTGGCCAGCTAAGAACTTTTCCTATTCTTAAATCACATTTTCAAAATGCTTTTCACAAATGGGCGTTGCTTCACGTTCACAATTTTCAACACGGTTAGCTTGAGACCAGAGTTTAATTTTAGATATGCTAAGTATTCGCTTACAATTAAATTCAGCAAGATCTTTACTTACAACAAAATACTGCAGGTTGACAAATGAGGCACTGGAAGAGGTTACTCAGAGAAGCTGTGAATGCCCATTCCTGTCCTGGAAGTGTTCAAGGCCAGGCAGGAGCTTTGAGAAACCTGGCCTAGTGGCAGGTGTCCCTGCCCATAACAGGGGGCTTGGAACAAGATGACCTTTAAGGTCCCTTCCAACCCAAACCATTCTTCAATCCTATGATTCTTGAAATATTATATAAAAATGTAGGACCTACATATCACTGAGTGGGATCTCACAGAAACCAGTAAATCCTGAACTGTTGAACTCTTCTTGAACGTTCCTTATCTGATAAATGGAATTACACTATGTTTGTTAAGCAGTCACATTCTTGGTAAGCCTTCTTTATTTTTCATCTTCTGGGGATACTTGCCAGCTTTTGCAAAACAGGGTTTGAACAACACAATAAAACCAAGGCATACCCAATATACTAAACATTTTTGTATTAGGCAAGCACCATCCAACCTGACCAACAAGCAAAGAGCAAAAACTACATGAGTCACCTAAGATTTCTCACATGCAGGTACTAAATTAAATTTTTGCAAATGAACTTCAGTTATGCTGTTACTAATCTTAAAGACACTTACTTGCAGAAATGACATGTTGAAGATATTCATTCCTTTATTTGTTTCTGTGAACAAGACATGCCTTCACAGTGAATTTCACCATGACTTCCACCCTTCAGATGCTAGTTTCTTTCATCTTTAAACCTTTCCTAATCACCTTTCTTTTATTCAGTCCCTGACACTAGTTTCTCAGGCAAAGGTTGACCACCTTTCTACTTCATCAAGTTGGGGAAAAGATTACAGATAGAAATTCAAGACTGTGTATTGTTATTCTCACCAACTTCCTGTAGTTCCTGCAACTCTTCTCTTTGTTGAGACATAAAGCTATATAATCACACTCCCAAGGCTGTGAAAGCAGACTTCATTCACATAGCATAGCTGTGGCCTGGAAATCAGACACTATCAGAGCAAGCACAGAGCAATATGAAGATAGCCTATCCTTCTTTTATTGCACACCATCTGTCAAAATGTACTTACATGCTCAAAAGAAAGTCCTTTCCAAAGGTCTCTAACACCTTCAATTTGCAGCCAGTCATTACACGGCTGAGGGTACATTTTCCACCAGATCATAATTTAACGGCATACACCTCAACAGAAATGACACTCTGCTCTCAAGCCTGTGCAATCAGTTACGCCAGAACCTCCTCATATGCCTCTTTTACTTATCTTTTAGCAAAGGCACAGCAAGGTCATAGCATGTTGCCAGGTGAGCTTGCAGAGTAATGAAGTATGGGAGTGTCAGATATGCCCTACCTGAATGATCAGGGAAAAGGCAGGCAAGAAATCCATATGGGAAATGAGCAACAAATACTGGTGACAGCTCTGCCTGCAGCACTCTGCATGGCAGCATACCAATGTATGTGACTGATGCAAGCAGATAACCTCTGCTCTGCATTTTAATGATTTTTTAGAATCACTGCTTGTCCAGAACTCAGGAGTGCATCTGAAGCAAAAAACAAAAGCCCCCTTCAAATCCTAAATGCTAAAATGAGGGTGCAAGGCTGAATTTTCACATACTTAACTCTGCAAACTGTCTGTACCTTTTGTCTAAACTGAAGATGCTGATGCAGCTGGAAGTGACTGTAGAACAAGTCATCCCAGCTACAGGACCCAGTAATCTTTACTTTCATATAGTCCAGGATACCTGCCTGTATACAGTGGGCAGTAAGTGCTGGCATCCACCCCACAGGTCTCAGTGCAGGCAGAGGACCCACCATAAGCCTGCCAGACTCATTACAAAAGTGCTGTCATAGCAAACAGAAACACAACTTCTAAGACATATTTTGTGTTCACAGCTATTGGGAAAAGTAGGCAGCTCAAAGAAATGTTCAGTTTACCAAAGGAGCAGTTTCTCCCCATCTTGTTCCTGCTCCCAAAAAACACTGCTGCACATCATTCCCTTCCTTGTGGCCTAAGAGTCACAAGCTTGCTTTTAAAGACCAAGGCAAATCCCTGCCTTTCCTGGGCACCCCTTGTACTGTCCCTCCTCCCTCAGGAGACTCACAGACCCAGCCCTAAGAGCCATGGTCTTCTGGCAGGCAGGATTTATAGTTAGCCTGGACATGAACAGTGCCAGCAGCTCAGTAACACAACAGCAGTGGCAAACACCAGGTTCACTGTCAGCTTATTGTTGTTTGCCTTTAGAAGTGAATCTAATGCTAAACTCTGGAAAATTAAAGCATTCTGATTGTGTTAAATTTACCTACAAAGCCAAAAGGGTGATCTGCTGCCCCACCCCTTGCTCAATTGCTATCAATTAGTCAATACTAAAATCTCTCCCTACAGCCAGCAAAATTATGTTAAGTAATTTTTTTAAAATTTAAATAGTGAGTGCCTGAGGGAAAATATATTCAATGTTTTACAAGTTAATGGAGGTTAACATGAGCCTGATCTAACCCGATCTCCTAAGTACTAAACAATAATATTAAAAAGTCAACAAGTTTATTTCTATCACACAGCAAGCAGAAGTGCAGAAAGCTATACAAGCAGCAAGTTGTCTTGTGACAATTAATGGTCACCTCAATTTTAATTGCATGTTGAGGGGTTGGCGTGATAGGATACGACAAGGGTGATAAGCTTATAGATCAAATCTCCAGTCAAAAGCTCCTTCATAAACATTTAGCTTAATTCAAAATTGAAGTTATTAGCCTGACCATCTTATACAATGAAATTATTTCACTCCAGTTAAAGGACAAACACCTCAAAACCACTTTATCTGTTGTGGTTGCACTGCATTATGAACAGGAGCTGAAGCCATCATTAGTCTTTGTCTACCTGAGACCATTAATCCCTGTAAGGTAAGATAGAAAGCAGAACAGAAGGCAACTGTAGTCAAGGTTATTTTGCAAGAAAACACATAAGCATGACTTCATCTCCACTGATGAAAAGTGCAGTATTCTGGACTGTCCCCCCAAAAAAAATACTTGACATCAGCTCAATTCTGCTCCCCAAAACCTAAGGAAACACAGATCTGCTCTGGATTTCCTCAGGCAGACCCTAAATTTAATAAAAGCCTGAAATCTCCATTAACATGGTCATTAAGAGAAAAGTGTGGACAACAAACTTTTTCATTCCTGCAGAAGTGCAGGACAGGTTTTCCATACGTGCAGCAACAGGAAGTCACTCCTGAGCACATCAGCCAAGGAATGCCATCTCAGAGCCAGCACCACGACTTCTCTTACCCGCCAGTGATAGAACCCAGTGTCTTTCCTCTCCTTCCTTTGGAAAAGCACTGCTGCCAGAAAAGGCAGCACTCTGGGTGGAAAGGGGCCCCGCAGCACCTCATGGAACATGGGGAAAATGTCCTGCTGTCTCTGCAGAAAATCTGACAGGGAAAGCCAGAGAGCAAGGCGAGTTCCCGTGTGCCCGGCTGCGAAGCGCTGTTTGCCACGGGCTCATCCGAAGTTTTGCGCAGGACTGGGCTGTGCTCCAGCCCAGAGAAGCGGAGGTGTGGCCCACACTTGCCAAACAAGCCAGCTCAAAACCTCGCTGGCAGGTTTTTCCAATATTGCTACAAGATAAGGGCAGCAAAGCAGCACCAAACAGGGAAGCCCTGGGCAGGAGGAAACCCACTTTGTGATGCAGCCGCGACACCTAAATCCCCAATCCAGATTTTCTTTGGGAGTTCCAGCAACCTAATGCACAACTACGGCCATTTCAAATCCTTTTCAGAGCTTCAGCACAACCTACCAGTATTTTTAAACAGAAAAAAATTCCCATCTTACAAGCCTGAAGTAAAGCAAAATCTGTCACTGACTGTAGCTGTTCAGAGCAGTTTCAGGGAGGCCAGAGCAGAGACACCACAGTTTGGTCTGCATAAGATGCCTCAGGGAATATCAACTCCCCACCACATCTCCCCTCTCTGAGCAGCCTGTAGAAGTCTCCCCTTTTTCTTCATTTCCATGTAATACAGTTTTAATTCTTCCACCAAAAGTTCTCAAAAAACTTTATAAGAGACAGGACAGATTTTTTAAGAGTCTATCACACCTTAAAAAATAATTAAGTAGTGAAGGAAATAGCTTACTACAAGCGATTAGCTTATTAGCAGCTGCTGACTATTGTCTTACTGGAGCATTTTATCAAAGAGCTGAAATTTATAAACTGGAATTGCAGATCAAGTACCAAACTTTAGTGTTACAACAATTAAAGTGACAGAAAATGTGTGAAAGCCAGTAATGCAGCATGTCATTAACTCCATGCAAACATGAGAATGTGACACATTCTCAGCAAGGTCCCATCCATTAATCATTTCCTGTCATTAGCATCAGTCACTAGGCTAGAATTTAAGAAAATTAATAAAAGCATAAGCACTGACATTTCAAACACAAACAAGTCATCACCAGGTGGTGAATTCACAGAATGAAGAGTCAACACACAGGCAAAAAGAAAAGAATGCCATTGTGAAACAGCCGGCAGCTGCTCTAGAGCCCTCGTGTCCTACTAAATGGTACAGCAGACACTGGGCTGAAAAAGCTTTCTTTGCTTTTCTACTCACCACTGCACTGACAGTGAAGGACTGAAGCACCACTCCTGTGATGAAAGGCTGAGAGAGCTGAGGCTGTTCAGACTGGGTAAGAGAAGGCTCCAGGGATACCTCATAGAAGACTTCCAGCATTTAAAGTGGGCTTTTGAAGAGGGAGAGTGACTTTTTACACTACCAGACAGCTATAGAACAAGAGGGGATGGTTTTAAAGAGGGTAGACTTAGATTAGATATTAGGAAAAAACTCTTTACTTAGCAGATGGTAAGGAACAGGTTGCCCAGAGCAGTTGTTGATGCCTCATCCCTAGAAGTGTTCAGTGCCAGGTTGGGGCCCTGGAGGGTTGAATCTAAATTATCTTTAGGGTTCCTTTCAACCCAAATCATTCTATGACTATCATATTAGGTTTTATTTATCTTCAAATAGATTGTAGAACCATAAGTGTGCTTTTTTTTTTTCCATTTAATCTAACACAGTTTGACTATAAATTACAAGAAAATTGAGGTGACCTCACAGTACAGTAGCATGGAGAAATCACACTTATTCTAGTTTATTACAGGCAGTGGATAAACCCTCTACTTTGTCCTGAGTGCCCAATTGCACATAAATTCAGCTTACCTGGCTTTTGACACTCCTCTTCCAGTGAAATCTCACTCAGCACAGGGATCTCACTTTTACAGAATTTCTCCTAAATCTCTCAAGAAAAACTGAAAGCTCTTTAGAGCATATGCTTGAGAATTGTTTCACAGTCAACAACAGATCACCCATCTGCAGTGTCTGTGTGCAGTTTTAGCCATCCACAGACACTGTTGTCAGCAAACTTAATATCCAAAGAGAAACTACTTTGTTTTGTTATTTCCCATCAGACTAAGAAAACAACCAAGCACAATGGCATCAAAAGATGAGGCAAAGAAAGCCTCCCACCCGGTAATTTTACTTCTGCTCTGATTTGTATGCCTACAGGGGTAAAGGTAGATGTATATCTACATTGCAGTTTTGGGGTTTTTTATGAGAAAGCATTAAATGACATCATCCCCAACTACATTACATATTATTTTAAAATGTGTGCAGACATCACAAGGGACCCCATTTTGGTTGCATTAGCAGCAGTGAGCGGAGAACTGAGATGCAGCATGCAACTAGAAGAGATGAAAATTTGAAAGGATGCAAGCAAGGATTTGATTTGTTTGTTGGGGATTTTTTTAGTTTTCTCCAGAAACACCAATATACTTAGTTGTTCAATTTATTCATCAGTGACTTGGATGAAGGAGCAGATGCCTCCTCAGCAAGTTCACTGATGACACAAAGCTGGGAGGAGTGGCTGATACCCCAGAGGGCTGTGCAGCCCTTGAGAAGGACCTCGGCAGCCTGGAGAGATGGGCAGGGAAGAACTGCCTGAAACCCAGCAAAGGCAAATGCAGGGTCCTGCTCCTGGGAAGAATAATCCCAGGCACCAGCACAGGCTGGGGGCTGACCTGCTGGAGATGCCCCTGCTTGAGCAAGGAGCTCACACTGAATGACCCACTGTGGGTCCTCCCAACCTGACCCATCCTGTCATTCTGTGAACATGGAGACAGAAGACTTCCTCTGTGCTGGTACTTCCCATGGCTACAGAATGGGAAAACTGAGGATCTATATTCTACTTCTAACACCAGACTACTCTATGACCTACAGCCCAAGCAAGTGCAAACCTGTGAATCTAAACATTTCCTGATTTGGTCACACATAGCTCAACATCCCTCCCCAGCACAAAATAGTGCATCACCACTCAAAAAAAAATTTGTCAGTAATTTTAGTGTTCTCTAGTAAGTACAGATTTAACGGTATAAGGGTGTAAGATTTGCAAAAACATTATTCAAAGAGACAATTCAAAAGTGGTTTTAGTAAAACTTTGAGAACATTCACAAGCATGTATAAACTTGGAGATTTAAAAACCTACATTGAGAATTGACAAACTTGATTTACACATACTAAAGCAAGGGAGATACTGCATTGGGTCTGACTTCCAGGAGAAAGTGAGGTCTAATACACAAATAAAAATAAAATCTACATCAGCCCAGAGAAGTTTAACTGCACAATGACTGAAACACACACTGGTTCACGATATTTATTACAACCTATTGCTTTAGATAAACCTGCTGTATGGTTGGTAAACCCAAAGCATATTTTATGAACCAACAAAAAGAAAAGTACAGCACAAACCACATCTCTGTAAAAGGTATGCAGTGGAGATGAACAGAGGCACAACTTTAGTCTTGTAAGTAAGAGCACAATGAAGATCCTGGTAACAGATAATGAAGGCAAATAAAAATCATACTACCAGTACTAAACATAAGGTAAAAATCAGAGTAGCATTGTTATATCTGTATACAAAGAATGCAGGGTCTTTTTAAATACCCTCTCTTCATTCTCTATGACCTGTAAACACAACTCTCCCAAACCATCTTCCCTCCATACCTGAACTAGTATATAGAGATCTATACAGCATGTGCAAATCTAGTGTAAGTATTTTTACACTCTCTTCTTCAAACAGAAGAAATGCAAGTTTAAAAACATTAACACCACAGATTCCCTCTATCCAGCCTCTGCAGAAAGTATTCAGTAGCAATACTGCCCAAGACATCCAAGCAAAACACTGGGCTAAGAAACCCAGAAGAATGCATGAACAATAATACAAACACATATGAACAAGGAAAAAACAGTTATCAAGGGAAACTCTTAACACTGGCAAATGAAAGTGAATTAGGACCCTTTTCAGCCTACAGCAGATCTGTTCCTAGAAAAAAACCTCACATGATTTAAGTAAACTTATGATGTTAACTGAGGTTCAACTACACTTTAGGCAGACCAGATTTATTCATCAGCTGGTTCTTTAAGATGTCATACATGGTAGTTACATGTCATGCTCCATACCACTTAATAATGATTTATTTATAAATGCTGCTAGACCAGGATGTTGGGAGTCAAACAGTCCCTCCACTGGGTTATTTGCTACTGCTGCCTTTTCATTACCACTCCACAGATTCTTTCTGCAACAAACATTCTGTCCCTCGTACCAATCTGCTACTGATTAATGTTTCTGAAAAAAATAAGTTACACAAAAATACTACAGTCTAGAGTGACTATGGTACAACTTAGTTCTTGTGTTAAGACTTATGGCCCAAGAGTAATTTAAGAACAGTACCAGCCTGAACAGAATGCAGTTCTAGAGCATTTCCAATACACAGATGTTGAAACAGTCTGGATTTTACTTCAATGTTGGAAAGTGAACCAGAGACTAAAGACTTTATATACAAAAGTCTCAAGCATAGTCCAGAAGCTCAAGCAGTAACTGGAGTCCACTCCTTCCAGAAATTGCTTTAGAGGGTGTTCTTTGCTTTTTCCTTTGAGTACAGACGTGAACTTCTTCCAACAGTCTCTGAGCTTCCACTCACACTAAGAGTGAACATAGTCAGTGCAAACAACACACAAGTTAATTCAATTTATAGCTCTCAAACTAAAACAAAAAGAAGAAAAAAGCTTCTTAGTGGTATCTACCATTTGTCTGATTATCTCCTGTGAAACAACTTACCAGAAGGTCAGGCAAAACCACTGAATATCAACAGAGAGTCCTTTGGCCAGCACTTAAACCATTTCTGTTGCTGAGACAAAAGTTACACTTCCTAAGTCTAGAAACAGACACAGAAGCCTCCTCTATGACAAACACCTGGTGATCTCCATGCAATGCTGATATGGCTGCAAAGACTTTCAGGGAATTTTTTTTTTTTAATAAATACTTACATACAAAGCCAAATCACAACATTGCCACCCTAAGAAAGTACATTTTATTGTAAAACTTGATTTGTGGTGAATGTCCAACAGTTGTCTAACGGTTCATTTGCAAGGCTGGAGTGTGTTACAAAACTCACTACAAAAATCAGTTTCCATTCTTCATCTGAGGACTGAGAGGTTCGGTGTAGTTGCCAGCACTGTTAACAACATGGTTAAAGTAATTTTCTAGTAAATCAGTATTGCTGGGTAGGTACAGTCAGTCCACAGATACAAATGATTTCTACCCAGTGTAAGAGAACCTAGCAACATGCCTCAAAAGTCTCAGACACATCAACTTCTTTAGTCATCAGTACTGAATTTCGTATGAATGTTGGAATTATTGACCATGGCAAGGTCAGGTGTCCAGTGTGTTGACTTCTTTGGAGCAGAAATAATGCACAACTATTGCATTAGGGTATCGAGCAAATGCACTGTAAAGAGACCAAAACACAAACATCAGCTGTCAAGAAAAACATTGTTTTCCATATTCAAACAAGAGCATCCAAGTTGGGCAGAACCAGAGAGAGACACATGATAGTGACACCTTTTTAAACTACAGCCCGAACATATTAAAGAGAAAACAGAGAAAATAATTCTATGGATATTCTAAGAGGTTTGTTTGGAGGTTTTTAAAATCTATTTTAATTTCTGCAGGCACATTTTACTTGGAAGTCACTGGTAACAAGTTAAAGACTAAGGGACATGCTTGCCCTTCAAAATCTTGCTGAACTTAACAACACCAGAAAAATTCTAGACAACAAAACAATACTGCATATGCAAATTTCAATTCTGATGCTATGTGCTGCATGTTAAGGACAAAAAGTTTAATATGCGTACCAATATTTAGACTTCTGTTTATTAAAATGTTTTGGGAAAAGAACCTTTCCCTATCATTGTTAATGCTACTCATATCTCAGAAGGGGTCCCATCAAAAAGAAAATAATGACTGAATCATGTAGCATTTCCCTCCAGTTGAAAGAAAAAAAACCAAACAAGTGCAAATAAAATTTGCATTCTATATTAGCTACTAAGAATGGTAGAAGAAAAGTTCACAGATTCACAGAATATTCTGAATTGGAAGGGACCCACAAGGAAAGAGTCCAACTCTTAAGTAAATGGTCAGTACAGTGATTGAACTTACAACCCTGGTGTCATCAGCACCATGCTCTAACCGACTGAGCTCATCTCAGAGTCACTGGCATCCAAATCATCAAGCAAATTAGTTCTACTTTTAAACATCCTATTGCATGTAGGCTACAAAACATAAATCAGTCAGGGAGCCATAAGGCCATCAGATACAGAAAACTACACACATATATCAGCTTAAAATTCTTTGTATCATCCTCCTCAATTCTAGTAAGAAGCAAGTTCTTAGAAAGGCAGTGTTCTTACAAAGTTTTCAAAATTCAGTATGAGGACCAATTTCATGCCTTCTGGAGTTATGAAGAACTCTTGGGAGCTTCTAAAGGAGCTTTATACTCCTTTGTTGAAAAGAGGATTAAACTCCTGCAGCAAATTCACTGAGCAAAGCTTTAAAGTATTCCTAACCATCCAGCTAATTAATGTGAATTGTCTTTCAAACACCCTTCAAACATCTTCCTCATACTGCTGTTCTCTCTGGCTATACATACATTCAGTTTTCCAACATTCTTAGTTTAAGTGTACCAGATTAATATTTGATTCAGTTCACCCAGCTGAATCAAATCTCACCTGTTACCTATCTTCTTTTTACAAACAGTGCACACCTTCTCCTCTGTAATTATGCACTTTACTTGTTGATGCAAGATCCGCTCCTCCTGGACCTAAAGAAGGACAAAAAACCCAAGCTGCTCAAAAAGCAATGCCAGGCCTTGGTCTGATGAAAGTGCAAGCCATCACAACATTTAACTGTCAGTGGCTGTATCTACATTACCAACTTGTGCAGCACAGAAGAAGCTGCTCTGTGGAGCAAAGCAGGTGGCACTGAACACCCAAACCCCACACTATATGAATCGCAGGGTTTTACTTTCACCTTGGTCCACAGCCCAAGGCATTCAGCCACTAAAGGGAGTTAAAGTGAACAATTGAACTGTGTCCCCTGGCTCACTTCATTTGAAAGAAATCCAGTCCCGAGATGATTTTGCAGTGCACACCACAGCACAGTGAGCAAGGACAAACACCTCATCCAAACCAAAATGAATGTGCAAACCATCTCCTGCAAAAAGGATGTTCAAGCTACGTGGCTCCCATTTAATTTCAGGTGCATTACAGCACCATCTAGAGGACACCCATCCCCTAGAAGAAACAGTAAATTTCAATATTGAACATATTTTAAAACATTATTCCAATAAATAACAGGTGGTGGATGCTTACCCTCAGAAACTCTGCATGGAGAAGGTTCTTGAGCACTTGATTAAATCTTTTCTTCTGAGCATTTTCTTCAAGTACTTTCTCTAAGAAGATGCGAATCTCACTGATCTGTGTATTTGCCGGGAGTAGGTTTATTGCCTGGAACAAAGTCAGAAAAAGTTAAAAAGGAACAGAGACCAAAACAGAATAGAAACTGACACATTTAGATTGACACATTCCATTCACCTGCCTACTCCAGTACCTTCTGTAGTCTCCTGCCAACAGCACAGAGTACTTACAGGTCTGACTTACCTTAGTGGTATCCAGTTTGCTGTGGTGCAGTTCCAAAACCTGCAGAGCAGCCTGCAGATTGGCTTGAGGCTCCAGCACCTCCATCTTGATGGGTCCCAGGCAATGAACACTGGGTGGGGAGAGATACATGCGCAGCAGGGACAGATACACCTGTAGCACACACAGGGGAAGTTCTAAAACTGCTGCACGTATCCACAGCTGACAGTGCTGGTAAAACCCAGCAATGGTACTAAGTCACACCCATGCCATCCAAAATTCTGCAATGCTCATTTAAACAGCTCTTAATGTAGGCTCAAATCCAATGATACAGTAACATTCTCAACAAAAACCACCTCACAATCACTTAGGAATTCCTAAATCCCAAGAGATTATACATAGGTTCCCATACACTACACAAACCCTGAAGAAGTCTATACAGAGCAAGAACTTTCAAGTCTTGAACAAGGTATAAGCAGCCTTCTACTTCCTTACTGAACAAGAAGCTACTTACATCTTTGTTGCCATCTTTGTTTCTGTCATAATGTTTATGGCAGTAGCTAGAAGAATCAACAGAGAAGAATTAAGACAAATACAGAAACAGTTAAAGGACCCAAAGAATCAGTTTACAGAAATTAATATTTAATTACTACTGAAGTCATCCAAGTTAAGTGACTGTACATCTGATTCAGATTGATTCATCAGACTGCACAGCAGGATTACACCATTTACTCTGCATCACAATGCTCAGAGAAGCAAAGTTTTGTGCAAGTCTCCCACTTCCAATCAACTTAAAAAGCCTTAATGCAGAAGCCAAATTGAATTTAGCTGTGTTGTGGGGGGGGGGGCTATCCCAAATCAACACATCACAGCATAAAAATCTATGTGTATATATATCTAATTAGTGTATCTGAATCACAAAAAGAAGCTGCTCATTAGTGTACACTGCATACCAGGGATGAATGCCCTCTAACAAGCATTCGCCAAAAATCGCTTTAAAAGCAACTATGTTGAACAGGTCCCAGTGTTCAGATACACCTGCCAGTGTTGGGTAATTCTACTTTTACCTGAGTACTTCTGATTCACTCAGGAGGTTCCCTGGCACAAAACACATATTAAAATGCTGTATCTTCACTAACGAGGATTGTTTTTAATGTGGGCTAGTGAACATCTCTCCAGACAGAAAGGAAGCCAAACAACACACAAGATCACAGACTAAGGACAGGTGGAAAGTAGTAACTCATTGATGATGGTCATATTGCTCTAAAGCACAAGGACAGAAGAGCATGAAAAGGCAAACCTCAAGGGGACAGCAGCAGCATCTGTAATAAACAGACACCCAGAAGAGCTTCAAGGTCAATAAAATGTGAAAACACAGAATATCCTGAAGATTTACAATATTCATGCTCCACATATAGCAACATTTCACTACACATCCTATCCACACAGCAGTCAGCAAAATAAGTCTTGCAAAAATGCAAAAAATATAAAATAAAGAAATTCTTACTTTTCAGCCATGTTGGTGTCCTTCAAAATATGAACATAAATAAACAGAGCTTGCTCATGCTTCCCCATTCGACCCAAGAGCAGAGCACGTTCTTCTAGGAGACCTAGTGATAGCACGAAGGATTAAATCAATAGCTACACTAAGAAATTACAAAATTAGTGACCAGACTAACAGAAGGAAGCATTAATCTGTTTTCAGGCTACAGCATAAGTTATACTGACACAGTAAGTCTGCATTTCACACTAGTCTCAGAAACCTTTTATGAATTCTTTAGTTGCCTTAAGAAACAACAACCTTCAAATCTATTGATCAATTCAGGGTCATCACAAAGTTAGGCTAAATAGCTGGGTGATGCCGCAAGGTCTTAGGTCAACAGTTAGAGGAATCCT
>VYZP01049248.1:0-29679 GCA_013400635.1 Hypocryptadius cinnamomeus | reverse complement strand
TGGTTTTAGGTGCCAGCAAAAACAGAGTTAGTAACACACCAGTGGCCTTCAACTACAGAAAAAGTCATCTTCCCTATTTCTAGTTACCATGACTCTATGGCAAGTGAGGAAGTTTTGCTGTACAATGCAATAAGCTAGGATTTAGTTAACCTACAGAAACAGAACTCACCATCAAAGGGGAAGTCACTAATAAGTCGACTGGGTTCATACCAGCTGGACTTCTCCAGAAAAAGCAGCAGCTTTTTCCGGTAATCCCCCAAGTCTCCTCCTTCCTCCCCAGCAGGCACTGGAGCTCTATCTATATGAAAAGAAACATTAGCTAAATTATTACAACTATCTCACTACACTAGTCTGTACTAGAAGATAAACAAATCATTATGAAGAGGAACTAAATGGTGATAGAACTGTTACATGGGTTGGGGCTGTCATGTACCTGCCAAACTAACTTCAGCACCTAAAAGCACATCACATGGCTGGTTAAAGCAATACTCAAGTTATTCAAAACCCTTCCCTACCCTTAACATGCAGAAGTCAGGGAGCAGTAGCTGCCATTTGACTTAATTATGAACAAAGTGTTGCCTGGTCCCTTAAAAGATCTCTTGAGAAGCAATAAACTAGACTGCCCTACAAACCCACATGTTTTCCAGTTCCCTCCATCACTAAGGTAACTTATGCTGGGTCTCAACAGGGAAGGATTACAACGTGGAATATGAAGGCTCCCCTGTGCTCTCCCATACTCCTGGTCCTCCCAGCAGAAAAGGCTAGACATACCTGCAGGGAAAGAACTGAGATATTCTTTCATTAAGCCCTGCACTTTCTCACAGTACAGCTGGATCAGACAGTTGTGGAAATCCGCACCAGTTTCTTCCCAGACATGAATGATGTGTTCCTGTAAATACATGTTAAGGCTCAGCTGTAGACACTTCCTCTGGGAAGTAATTCTTTATAAGAAACAGCTCCATTCTTGCCTTTACCAAGCTTGACTTCAGGATTTCATGTATTTTAATTAATTATTTTAATTTTAATTATTTTAATTAACGTATTTAATTAGTTCTCCAGCTCCTGGAGAACTAAGATCTTACAGGTAATATTTTGCACTGAAGGTAATATGCATTAGTGGAGATTGAGTTCTTACCAGGTAAGGAATAGTCAAGCTTTTAAAATTTTCTATCAAGAAACTGAGCACTTTGTCTCGTGGCAAAGCTTCCACTTCAGGGAGGTCTTCTGTAAATATCTGTTAAATAAAATTTTATTCAGATTGGTGATTTTCTTTTTTTAAGTGCCACAGTATATTTTTCTCTGAGGCACTGAAGCCCAGCATATCATCACGTGTCCAAAGAGTAAACAAGAAGTATAAAAAAAGATCTGAGCAGCTTATTCAGGCACTGAGAAGTTACTTCACATCTGAAAAGACTAATAAACATTCCCACTTCTGTCCTAGTGAACACTCTTCTCTTACAGAGCCCAACACCTCCCAAATGCAGGGAGTCAATTTTATAGACAAATCAACACCTGACATTTAAATACTCAACTAGACTCTTGTGCAAAAGTGTGGCATCAATAACATGAAATGTTCTATCAAAGTCCCTAGCTGTTTATTTTAATATAAGGTCTTCCAAGAATGGAAAAGCACAAGAAAAAGTGAAAGACTGACCTGCTTTATCTACTGCTAACATTAGTACTGAACCCAGAAAATAAAAATTACGTATTTAATTTGGTTTAGCATTAATGAGCTTCTTACAATGAGTTATCCCAACTGCATACACTGTAGTAAGAATGTCAACAACAAGGTACCTCTTTCAATAACACTAACCTTCAGTCCATCTTCAGGAAAATCTCTTAGCACCCAGACAGAGTAGGAAAATACCAAGTGTAAGTTCTCTGTGCCTGGAATACAAAAAAGCAGCAGTGCTCAATGTTAAAATCCTAAATATCTATCTATTCACAACACAAGCAGATGCTTTCAGAGCCAGCAAAGCTTAATTTACATGAAGAATCCAGCTGTTGCTCAAGTCAAGCAAATCACTAGTTCCAAAGCTAAAATTTACTGCTTCACAAACATGATTTCAAACAGAAACAAAAATTAACTCAAATACTAAGTGTCACCAAACATAAAGAATTCAGCCTAAAACCAAGATTAGTTGCCTTAATCACATTCCAAAAGTCTTCCCTTTCAACTTGTTTTAATTAGGGTAGAGAGGCAGTGAACTTTTCACTTGTGTAACTTCCTTCAGCCCATTTCCAGCCTGTCAGTCTAATGACTTCTACAGCAAATGGTCAAATACTTTATAACAAGTAGTAAAGCATCACAGTACTGAAATAGCTGGCATAGAAACTACATGACAGGTAACAGCTTCTCAGCTTTTAGCAAAATGTAGGACTTGCCCCTTTTAAAAGAATACTGCAGTTTGGACAATTTGGTTCACAATACTAATAAAATCTGTTAGGAAAAAATCACTTTCCCCTCACCCTCCTGCTCAGAATCATTGAGGCATTTGCTGCCCAAACAACATAACAACTGTACAAGAAACAAAGCAAGCCTATAAAAAGGCAGTCATTGTTTGCTTTTCTCCATCCCACCATATTTAAAACAAGCAGCATCTTCATATTACCAGAATTTAAAAAATAAATGTAAAAATGCAGATGATGTGCACTGTGAAGTAAAACAACTGAAATAGTTCCCAGAAGAGCCAATCTCAAAGTTTCAGTAACAAAAGTGTGACTTGGCAAATGGCAATAAACGTGTGGGTCTGAATTTTGCTGAACTCTATTAACTTTGTGAATTTACAGGGCATGCTAGCCTCAGAGAGAAAATTTCCAAAAAGGACAGGACAAGTCATGGAAGTAAGTTCTCATGTAAAACAGAGAGTCTAGCTCCTTATAAAGAAGTGTGACATTAATTAGAATAGCTCCCTGCCAAAACACTGATCAAGCTGCCTTTGCTGAAATCCCAAGCAGACCAAACATGAAGTTAAAACCTACTCAAAACAGTGAGAACATCAGGAGGAGAGGAGAATCTCATTAAATAACAACCAAAGCTTACTGACCAGTATACTAAAAGGAAAACCCCACACTGCACCACAGAACAACTGGCTCCCTCAGCACATAACATTCATCTGCATGGGGATTCCCACAGGCCACAGGCAGGGAATTTCTGAACTTCCTCAGTAACAAATTCTTAATTTAAACATGAGTTATAATAGGAAACGGTTCCGCATAACACAATTTTAAAAGATAAAAGAATAATGCAACACAGGGAAAGCTATCTACCACCCCAGTAAATAAATAATTCTCCTGCACACTGACAAAGCATATTGTTGATGGTCAATCACACTGTTAATATTTGTTTTGATGCAATAAACAAGTGCTTACTCTATTGACACAAGGCAAGTATTAAATACCCACCATCAGTAATACATACTTGAGGACTTAAAAGACTATAGCTACAAGCCTGGAGGAATTTGTAATTACTTGAGAACTACATAAGAATATTGCATTAAATGCCCAGAAATTGATAGAAAAGAGTAGACTAAAGAAGATTTTCTACTTCACTTTTCATCACTGGAAGAAAATTCAAATTACTATGGTACATTTTCTCCCAGTGCATATTTTAATCAGAAATAAGGAATGTTTTCCAATAAGATATTTAATTTCAACAAAACTTGAATCCCTTGAGCTAATACTTGAAAGCTGCATTATGCAAGAAACCAAACAAGATAGCAAGGATACCCTTGCACCTTGATAGCCTCCAGAAAGCTGCCAAACAGTAGAATAACCACTAAGCTAAACAAGAATAAAAACCTCAGAGAAATACTGCTTTTCTTCACACTCACCCAAATGCTGCAAATATTGCACTGTCCTCTCATGACCCTTCAAAGGTGAGTTGGCTTTCTTTGACTGATCCACCAGTACCTGTAATGCTTTCAAAAGAAAATAATTCCTTTGTAACTGCTAGTTCCAACACGAAGCACAAAAAAGTGCATTTTTCCTGTGATGCTAGCTTGTTTTTGAAGAAAAAACAAAGTTCTGTTTTGAACATACAGACCAAATTGTAACAGGAACAAAGATTTAATCACAAGATAGCAATTAAACAGCCTCTTCAGAATACTGCCTACTCACTGAAGTCAAAACACAACACAAAGAACACATGCCTCTACTCCTTTTCTCCCAACCTCATAAATTACCTTTCTCATGCAGACCTTTTTTCTCATACAGTATTATCAGCTCACTATACTTGTGTGCCTTCTTTAGCACATGCTCACTCTCCTCAATGTGGCAGTGATTGTTCTCCAGACGTAGCAGTGGTGCCACCAGCGCTACATTTGTCTGCAAGAAAAAAGGGAGCACTTCAACTTCATCGGAAGTGCACCTTCTAAGTGTATAGTACAAAACACAAGCTGGAAGTGGGGTAGGGGAGGAAGGAAGTCTAAGAAAAATAAGAAATGACAGTTTAATATCTTACAGTAAGGTCCATGTTAATGTTTATGATTCTGAGGACAGAAAGAAAACAACACATCAAAGCTACTCCCCTTCAACAACAGAGGTCAGGCTTTGAAGAACATCAAAACAGCCAAGATCATACTTTCCTGTGTTTACCAGTATAAGGCAATAAAAGCATTAATTAGACCCTCAAAATACATAGCCACAGCCACTTTCTTTTGACACAGACAGCAACCAGGAACAGACATATCTGCCTCATTCCCTGAAACTGCTTCCTGACCAGTGAGGAAATTAGCTAATGCTCAGATTTTACACATTATTTTTAGATCAAAGACAGACAGTTGTGTGAGCATTTCTGAAGTAGCTCCTTATTCTCCTTCTTAAATGTTTTCTTCTGAAATTCCATCAGAGCTCCCGTGGCAAAGCCTCTAGGTCAGACAGAAACTCACATGCAGGTAACACTTTAACAGGGTGGTATCAATGATTTGTAGCAGCTTCTTTTTGGATTTGATCGTGGGTGTTCCTTCCATGAGGGGTGAGGTACTGGACTGATGATCAGAATCATTCAGCTTCTTCACTAGCTGACTCCTTTTCTGCAGGACACCAAATGAAATTTTAACAGGAAAAGGCCATGGATTTCTACATCTCAACTCAGCATATATAACCCACCAACTACAAAGACTAAATTAAGCCTATTTACTAACTTGTTTTAATCAACTGTTTCCCAAAAAATTTTATTGTCACTAACTATTCAACACAAACTTTACAACCATATTCAGGTGTATATATTTGTTTTCTATATTTATAGTTTTTCAAAATGTCCAGAATCTTGAGAAAATTGTCAGAAGAAAATGCTGTTAACCTGAACAGACATTTTAGAGAAGTCAGGAAACATTTGGAAAACAATTTAGATTTTCCACTACTAGGCAAAAAACCTATCCTCCTTCAGGCACAAGCTTCCTTTTACTCTACTAAGGATGGCAATCAAACAATTCAGGTTCCAGTTAGGACAAAATAAAGAGGGCAGGAACTTACAAGGCCCATTAATTCCCATTCCACCTTTACTGCATGTCCTCAACCTATCTTCTGGACAGAGTGCCCTTAATAATAATCACTGAACAAAAACCAAAAAAATGAAGTGCTCAAGTCCTCTTCAGAAGGATACTAGAAGTAAAATACTGGACTCTTGGTCAGATCCACTTCATAAGGAAATTTTGTCCAAACACACATGATGTTTTCCACATATCTGTGGGGTATCTCATGTGTTCCACTTCCCCTGCTCACTCAGGAGCTGCTGCCCTATTTTCCAGCCATGAAGACAGCCCATTAAGGCTAGCATGACAGAACTGGACTAAGTGTACTGCTTCCTGCACATCAAAGCTTACAAAGCATGCTAGAACTGAATAAGCCTGCTCTAAAACCAGGTAGAGGAGCACTCACTTGAGTTAGGTAGTCTATCAGAGCTAAATGTGCCTTCTCCAGCTCTGCCCCAGAGAGCCCTGGCAGGGGGTTGGGATACTGTAGCTGTTTCCTGTAATCTGTGGGCAGGAGGTCAGGATACAGACCCATCACATGAGTGGGATCTATGCAAAAAATAACTGGTATTAGTAACCATGCATATTATTTTTGCAAACTTAGAGTAAGTTTATCTTTCTAACAGAGCAGTCTATAGTCTACTTGTACATCCACAAGGTTCTAGAGGCTAAATAAAATTTGCTCATTACAGAAAAGAAGCTAAAACAAGGCAAAAGAAACAAGAGTAAAACATGTTTCAAAGTCCAAGCACAGGAATTTCCAACCTGTGCATTTGGCACACTTGGAGGACAAGCCATTATTACAATCTTACTGCTCTTCTTGCAGATTCCTAGCATTAACCTCTCTGACAGTAAGACAGGACTTCTAGGAACAAAGCAATGTCTTAAGAGAAGATTTACTGCACTTCTGAAACAAGAAGTTCCATCTGCAACTAACACACACCCGTTTTCAGAGTTTAAGCATATTCAAAATTACTATCCTCTAATTCAAGCTCAAAATACCTTGAGCTCTCAGCCCTTGTCTTTCACTGTAGTTTTCCAAAGTAAAAATTACATGTCATGAAAATAAGCTATAGGTTTAAAGCACATGAGAATTCTGTCACCAGCAAAAAGAATCTCAGTCTTAAGCACTATTCTACAGTACAGCTTGGTCTTCAAGCATTCTTCCAATAGCCCTAGTATGACCTAGTATCAGAGACTACTGTGAATTCCAAAAGCACAGGAAAGCTTCCTGTTTTCAGCACCTTGGCTAAACCAAGAGTTAAGGGTCCTCATCTGAGTCCAATGATTTTGCAAATCTACAGATGTTCCTTATTTTTCATTCCAAGCTACAAGTAGGCTTTTAGCAGCTGCTGAAACATTCAACTTCAAAGGGTCTGGGCACATGCTGTGCATGCTTTAAATACCCTAGAATACAAAGTTATTCTGGAAAAAGGACAAACTCCTGATTTAATAAACTACACTTAGTAAATTAAGTATTTAGCAGTACTTAATTATGTAGTTAATTAAGTTATTAAGTAATTAATCACCAGCTCCACCAAAAAAATAACCAAATAGCTGCCCAGATTATTTGCTGTTCACAGGGGACCTATCTGCACAAGATAGCACTGTTTTGAACTAAAACAAAACAGCAAACAAACAAATAACCCCATAAAACAGCCAGTGAGCTTGACTTCATTCCTCCTAACTTTAGTGACTCAATGCCAACCCAAACATTTACCTGTACCAAGCTTGGCAAAAACTTGCATGGATTCATCAAAACGCTTCTGGCAGAACAGGTTGAAGGCAAAAAGGTTCTTTATGTGGTGAATTTGTTGTCGCTTCTCACTATCTGAATCATCTTTCATTTCCTGCATACAAATTTACAAACATTAAAGACTCTTGGAGTTTACAGGAGAGAGAAACACCCTAGAGAATTAACAGGAGCATAACCCTGTGGAGAGAGTAGGAAAAGAAAAGATAATCTCTCAAAGTGAACACGGCTGGTGCCTGTCTATGCTTATTGTGTCACTGAGATAACCTGGAAAGTTGAAATCTACCTCTGGTTACCTCTACACCTGCTCCATCACAGCAAATGTCTCTTCACTCATTTGCCTTTTCAATTTTTTTTTTTTTTTCAAGTCAGCAATTCAAAATGCAATTAAGGGGAGTTTCCAGAAACAAAAAAATCCTAACACAGTAAGAGCAGTATAATTAAACATACTGCATCAGTATCTCTAACAAATTATTGTTTCAGGAGTAATATTATCCAAAAGAAGGTCATGTGACAAAACTCACAACTCCAAAATACACTGTTTACAAGCGGTCTACAGACTCTGAAGCCCAAATAATTTCAAATTCTAAAAGAAGGTAACCAATTAAACAGCTAAGAGATAATCTTTCACATACAAGATGATTTCTCAAAATCTACACCACAGTAGATCAATATGGAATAAAGGCAGCACAAAACTAAAACTCCAGTTAAAAAAGTCTAGAGTTTACCAGTTTGTGCAAAGTGGACAGTTGGGAGGTGATACTGACTGATTAGTGGACTCACTGGCAAACATCCTTCTGTGTACTTTTGCACAATTGCACCCACTGCAAACTCAAGTTTTTGAGTACTTACTGCCAACTGCAAAGCCAACTCAAACTGTTTGTCCTGCAGAAGCTGCTGGATCTGTGTGGCTATGGACACTGGAATAAGCCTCCAAACAAAGTGATTACTTGCCACATATATAATGTTTGTACTGTAAATAAAACAAAAAAAGTCAATTATTAAATTTCAGTGCTCAGAAAGAAGCAATACCCTATCCTAAAAGAATCCCAATCCAATAATAGAAACATGCATCAATCCAAGAGGAACTGGAGCATTATTGCAAAGAAGAAAGAAGACTGCATTTCCATTGTCACAAATTCTTAAAGACCCTCAATTCTATCCTTTCCTCCTCAAGGTATGGCCTCCACCCATCCCCATAAAAACCCAACAGATTGCTTCAGTGCTACATCTTAAGGTGAGAATCAGAAAAGCTGCTCTTCTCCCAGTTTTTCAGCGTGCTACATGCAGCCAGCAGCCTGACAGCAGCGACAGTGAGCTCTAGCAGTACCCTCCAGAGGTGATGAAGCGCGGTCTCTGCAGCTCGATGCTCTGCACCAGCAGCCGGGGCTCGAACGTGCGGATCTCCACGTACCTGGGCAGAACAGCAATGATGTAGGGAGGCTGGTGCTCTGTTCATGAAACAAGTGAAACGTTTCAGTTGATTGTTCTCAAGCATTGCTTGAAACAAGCTGTGACTTAAGGCTTCTCTTGGGTTTTTCATCCCTTTGAAATGTGCCCCTTTCACATATTCAAAACAAAACTCAGTGCCTGACACTGACAGCAATTTGCTGACAGACTACTACCAAGCCTTCTGCTCATCCTTCACCAGAAGGAAATTCTGAGGCACTCAGATCTACAGTGCCTAAACACACTACTTTCCATTTCAGACCTTGTCCCTGTATAAAAGATATGGAATACGCCTATTTTGTGAGAAGAGAGGCCCACAGACCACAAGCAAAGAAGGCTAAGAAGCAAAAACAAACAAACAAAATCTTCCCCAGAGTACAACTTAGAATACTGTAGAAACTGCCACATTCCAAATCCAGCTGGTTTCACAATACTGCAAACATAATGATTTTATCACATACACAAGAGTAAAGTAAATTTAAACAAAACCAAAAACAAACTGCTACTTCTCACCCATGGCTATAGGAATATCTGTCCAATTCAAGGCACATTTCTGAGTACAGACCCCTTCTTCATTAAGCACAACTGTTAGATCATCTTGGCCAACTGCAACTTTTCCATCTGCTACAGGAGCTACCAATGGTTCCAGCTGCTTCCCTGTGGGAAACAGCTCTTTGATGGATCCTTTTCCATCCACCTAGGATAATAAAGAACATTAACAAAAAAAGTGTTTTGCACAATAACCTTTTCTTCAAAGCTCCATAAGACTAAAGCAAAAACCCCTAATTTTGCAGCCCAGGTTAATCACTAACAGGACAAGTGCAAATTTAAAGAGTTTCTGCATATCATAATTCATCCTGCTTATACATCATTCTGAAATAAAAAATTTTTACTTTTATGTCTGAGATGATGATAGTAGCTGAGCATATCATTCATACCAGTTTATCAAATGCATTATAGCACAGCAGCAAAATCAGCTAAAGTGTCCAAACCCTTCATTTAGGTCAACAATTTAACACTGTTTTGTTCTGGCATGAGTGAGTACTACCACATAAAAAAAAAAACAACTAACTAAAAGCCTAGAAACCTGCCTAGCCATTTTCCCCTGCCCTAACCACTCAATATTTTGGCCACAAGCTATATTTTGGCCACAAGCTGTAGTGGGAACTGAACTCACATAAAAAATTCATGAGCTGATATAACAACCAAAACAGAGAATCCTCCTTCAACTTCAGACACACATTCCTGCTGCTTCCCCTGCGTTACAGCTCAAGCACTTGATAAATCAACAGCTAGCCACCAGAAAACACCATAAAAACACATGTACTTTTCCTGCCTGTTTAGTGAAATGAAGCTATTCAAGGACAGGTTAGTCGAACACCAGAGCCAACCCACAGTAAACCCTTGCACAGTTGGTCTCCACCCTGGTTGCCTGAGCAGCTGCACAACTACTCCTATCACTAGAATGGCAGGAATCAACACCTAGGAGAGTACTGCAGAAAGGCACTCCTCCTTTTGTGAGCAGCATCAGTTTCAATTGACTAAAAATTATGTGTGGTTTTCCCTTTGACTACAGGTCAGTGTTGCCACCCATGTACATATATGTACATGTGTGGAGCACCTCATCTTCATCCCATTTTCCTATAATATCTGCAGAAACCTATTGTAAAGGCAGAAAAAAGAATAAACTAGAGCTGTAAATTAAGTCTAAGTGGAAACTGTAATATTAAATTAGCAGTAAGTTCAGAGGCTTTCGAACAATTACTGTTTGGCTAGAGAATGAAAAATGAAAGAATAGGTAAGCTTCACTGTGTGCCAGATGAGTAACTCTTGGTCTCTTTGTCCTTTTAGAGCTCGTCTCATTTCTTAATACATTAAATAAAATGCAAACTGAGCTTATACAGACTGTTGCCAAAACAAAATGTATCTTCTCCAATTCCTTTTTTCTCCAAGAGCTGCAAACGCTGGTCTCAAGAGCAACAAACAGAAGATCACTTCCTGACAATTATCCATTTAAAAGGACAGGCTTAGACTGCCCTTTCCAAAGCCACAAATAGCAAAAGTACCAGATGCTGTTTTTCATAAATCTGTTAGCTAAATTCCTGAGCACAGGAACAGCCTCTATAGTGTCTGGGGCTACCCAAATCTTCTTAAAACACTTTTACACAGCCCCATCTTACCCGTATCAGGTAATAGTCCCTCTTGAAGCCTACACAGATAGAGTTTTCACACCAGGCCATAGACTTGGGTACATCAGGTACACTGAAGTCACCCTGAGGAAAACAGGTTAAACTGGTTGTTGTGAATGAAAAGCAAAAGTCAAAACTGGCAGCACAGAGTGTAACAGGCTGCTCTCTTGTCAACACCATATTCCCCACCACCTGTACCCAGCATCTACTGCTCAAGGAATGGCAGTATTCAGCAAAAAGGCTAGATTCATGTACAGTAAAGAGATGTGCTCTGAGTTAACTGATAATTTTTAGTAGAAAATTTTCTAGTAGAGCATTGTAGCTGAAAAAGCCTCTATCCATTTCAATTAGTTATTTTTTCTTATTCCAGTATTCACAACTGCAGCTCTCTACACTTGTCAGAAACTATCTTCTGACTTAGTGACATGCTTGCAAAAGCACGCCACTAAGTGACATACTCAGAGTAGAAGTGACATACTTAGAGTAGAAGTGCACCCACTTCTGTGTTTTTGCAAGGTATGCATGCTTATACATTTCACTGACTTAAAAGTCAAGTACTTAAAAGTGTACTACAACCAGAACATTAAAATACAGGACACAGCCCTTACTTTAATTTTAACTTATGAAACTGTATTAATGCCACTAACTGTGATTTCAAACATGTATTTTCACTTCTCTCTGCTGTTCCATTGTTAAATCTCTGCAGAACCAACCACCAATGTTCTGAAAGTCAGCAGTGCCTCTGAATACCAGGGACTGCATGGCAAGCAGTGAAGAGCAATGACCCTCCCTGCTGAGACATGTGGCTACAGAAAGAACACAACTCACCTGGAGTTCATGGAACTCTCTGTCCTTCCAGAAATAAAGCTGGAGCTTCTTACGCACTGCCACACACATCCTCAGCACCTCTTCCCCTGTATCTGATTGCTGTGAAAACAGACACACCTAACTCACAGGCACTCACAGACAGGCAAGTAAGGTAAGGCAAGGCCAAAAGAAGCCTCTGTTAGAAGCAAAGCTGTCCACTGAAGAGCAGCCTTGTTCATCCGTGCCAGAAGAGTACTCCCTAAAAAAGGAAGCACGACAGAGGAAGGAAGGAGGCGGGGGAGGTGGCAGGATACTTAAAAATTAACTTTGACAGGGACTGTGACATCAAGGAAACCCAAAAAAACCAAGAGAGCACAAAAGGCATACACACACACAAACAGAAGATAAGTAGAGACCTATCAGTCCAACTCTGAAACTAGGATAAAGAGCTGGAACTCTATGCAATATAGGAGAGGTGAGAAAATGGGACAACACAAAGAATATGTTATACTAACACATAAAACCATTAATAATCTAATATTGTAACCTGTTGGAAAAGTTTCTTGACAAGAAATACAAGGAAAGCTAAGTGCCTGGACACACAAACAACAAGCCACTTTCCAATGACCAGATGTACAGGTGCTTTGAAAGAGATTTGTTTTCATGTCTAGAAAACCCCAAGTACTTCCTAGAAAATATTTAACACTAAGCTCCCATGGGGCAAAAAAGATAAAAAAATTATGAAGAGCACTAAAGCATCTCTTCTGATTATGAAAAAGGTGTCTGAACAATATGGGCAGGCTGAGAAACTCACTTGAATAGAAATTACTCACTTAATGAACCAGAGCATATGAACAGAGGACTGCTACACCTCACAGAACCATTTTAGGGCTTGAATATACCACAACTGCTCCAGGACTCCTCGGGCCAATAAAGACAAATAAAAATGTAAAAAAACACAGTGATAGAATTGCTTGCAGAAGGAAACCACAATGAGCTAGCACACTGGCAATGCAAGGAAAGGAAATGGCTTTTATATTAAGGGGACCTTTCAAAAAAAGAAGAGTCAAAGTTAGTATAGGACAAAAATGCTTTGAAGCCTTGTATCAAAAGTTCTGTATCAAAAGCTACAATCACAACAGGAACAGGAAAATACCTTGTGAAGCAGAGTAAGAAAAAAAATTAAAAACTGTTGCCTTAAGCAAATGCAGTAGGTACTAATTTTAAAAAGCTCCAGTACCCAAGAAATTTTCAAATAAAACAAAATAACAAACCTAATCTATACAGCAACATGAAAAAGGAATCCCTATTACAAACAGTAAGGACATCTGTGCAGCTATATTCCTCCCCTTACCTGGAGATCACAAGTGAAGAGAGATGCACCTTTTGCCTTTGAAATTGTGGTGATTTGTTGAAATGTCAACAGGTCATGGACGTAAATGTTATTTTCTGTTTTAAACAAAATTCCAATTATTATTTCATATTTAATACAAGTAGAGTCATTGCTAATTCAAACAAGTTACTGTATTTTATGTTCATATAAAAAAGAACTTGTGAAACTAAGAGCTGCAAGAAAGGAAAAGAAGTGTTTTCCCAAAAGCTGAAAAATGCTAAGGCAAATACAATACAAATACAATAAATGCAGAAAAGAAAACTAACTCCAGCACTGCTAGTAAAACTATAGGAAAAAACTATAAACTTCCTATAGTAAAACTATAGGAAGGTACTGCTAACCAAGCAGGGGAAGGCAGAGTGGAAGGGACAGCAAGCAGGCCAGAGCAGAGCAAGCTCAAGATGGAAGACTGCATGAACAAAGATAATTTTGAACTGGCTCCTGAAATTAGTGGAAAATGAACAGCTGAAAATGTAGGGTACTGTTTTTGTATGCACAAGGATGGAAGCAGCAGAAATCTACAAATACTGGAGCTGGAAGAGTTGGGACTTGGAGATCATAAAGAAGTGAGTAGCAATATAAGCAAAAAAAGACATTAGAAGATCCTAAGTTAAACCAAGCCAGAGCCAAGCAAACTTAAATCTTCCACAAGACTCTAAAAGATCACATCTGCATATAAATTGAATTTGGTGCAAGACATTTACAGTAAGCTTGATACACCAAACAAATTTAGTGCCTATCACACAGTGCTCACACATACTCGTGCATGCATATATGGGTACATACAGGGGCCAACACAAACTGTATTTTACAGACACTTTAGAGCATGCATGTACTTCTTCATTCCTAATCACAGATCAGCATTAATGCTTTGTTCTCCCAGCTGGCAAAGCTGCTTCTCAATCTATGCTGTTCAATGCTTCCTCTGCAAAATGCAAAGCTAAGCTCTACACAATGACTCCTCAACAACCACACTGCTATGCTGGTGTGTGGAAAGGGTTGTCACATTCAGACAAGTAACTGCATCTAGAACAACTCATGAAATATAAAACACTTTGCTTCACTTACCTAATAGACTGACCAAAATTTTAAATTGAGAAACAACATGGATCTGAAAAGGAGAATGCTGTTAGTGACTCCATTCATAAACTAAAAGTCTCAACAAGGCTTGAGTATAGATAGTCTAAGAAAATCTCAAAACATGAGAACAGCGAGACAATTTTCTATGAGCAACCTTTCTTCAGCTATTGCAACTCTTTTCAGTTACACTGAAAAAGGTTTTCAGTGTAACTTTTCAGAAGCTGGCACATAGCATTTGCAACCTAAGCTGGTCGAAAAAGCTGTAACATTGTTATGTTACTAGTACAAAAATACTTCTAAAGCATACACAGAGTGTTGCATTCTGAGAGAGGATCCATAATCTTTAAGGTGTTTTTCCTGGAATCAATATAATTATTGAGTGCAAATTCTCAAAAAAAAAAAAAATGGCAGCAAGACTGGCAGTTACTTTATTTCTACATTTCAAGTAAGTGGAATTTCATTCACATTCCTACAGAATATCATCCGAGAGTCAAATAATACATTATAGTCTGTTGAGGTATTACCATCATTTTTACAAATATTCTCAGTCAGAACAACTATTGCTAACAAAAGTCAAAAATAAACCTGCAAGTTCCAATTCTTTGGTTTCTGCTTTAGCAACAAAACCAGGCTTATTCTGTTATGGGAGGAGTGGGAAAAAACATCTGGCTGTTACATCTCTAAGAAAATCTTTAGCTTTGGGAAATTTTTTTGTTAAGCACAGCAGAGATTGCAGATGTACATTTTGTATTTCATTATTGGCTGAAAACTGTACCCACATCAAGAAGATGGTATTTCCTACCTGTTGAATCTTCTTTGAGAAGTTCTTGTTGGATTTCTCTAGTGTCACTTCAAACCTGTTACAACCTATCAGAAAGATTGACGAGGGTGTGTAAACTGAAGCTGCTCATGACTGTTTGTATCTTATGCTAAGTAAATTACAAATAATTATGAAAGCAAACTTGGCCACATAACACTGGAACAATGACACTTGAACATATCTGTGCTTTTACATCACAGCTAAATGCATCAGAGGGTCTTCTACACAGTCAGGTGAAAATGTAAATTGCACTTCTTGTACCCAGCTGAGGGCCTCAATAGTAGTTACATTTCTGCCTTGCCCAAGTTTTACACTGCAAGCATTATATTTAAGTAATTTGAAACCCAGAAATACAAAGATACCCATAAAGATTTTATCCACACTACTCAAATATCAGTAACTTAAATTGCTAGGATGTACATCACTGTAAAATAGACAGGGAAAAAACACTACACCACAAAGGTTTAAAAGGAGTTTTAGGGAGAAAGACTTACAGACACTTTCTGATGACATAACCTCTCCTGGCATTGATGCAAAAAAGGGGGAGAAATTTACCATGTGAGATAAGACACTAGCAATGCAAGATTAGCATGTTCCAATTGGACAGACAACCTACAAGTTTCAGAAAAATCAAGCTGAATTCAGTCTCTAGAATCCAAGTAGCTACAAATTAATATCTTTCCAAGAGCTTAAGAACTTGGAAACTTACATTTGATGTTCACTTTCCTGTGCCATGCTACAAAGTATTACTGCATTAAAAACCATCAGTTTCTACATAACAGCAGGTAATGTGATATACAAACATCTTCAGAGAAAATCAATTTTAACTAAACCAAAAATAGAATAGTTCTATTTGTGGCATTCCTAGAACAGACTATGAGCACTTAGCACTGTCAAAGAGGCAGGGAAAGAGTAAACACCTGACAAAACTAGTTAGTATTTATCCCTCTTCCCCATCCATGATGCTCATGAACCCACTGAATGTATCTGCTCTCTCATTAATCCAGTCTGTCATTAAAACACATTAAAACTCTGGCAGCTTGCACACTGCACTGCTTTTACACATCTTTGTACACTGTATTCATAAAAATTACAGTCACTTACTATAAATTTAAACATAGAGAAACCTGAAATAAAATTTACATACATGAAATTCTATATAGGAAAAAAATCAGCAATTTATCACACTTGTGTTAAAACAACTACAGCTCTAAAAGTGCAGGAAATAAAAATAACAATCAACTTTTTTGTGCCATTCTTAAAATCAACTCACCTACGTCTTTCTTGATCCTGTAAAGCAGAAGATGCCCTTGTTTTGTACCAACAAGGAGCCATTCCTCTACAAAGACAGGAGAAAAAGAGTCTAATTAGTTCAACAAAAACTGCCCTTCACAGCTGTGCTGGTTTTTCCTGGGGTAGAGTTAACTTTCTTCACAGTGCCTATTATGGGGCTATGTCACATTTATCAAAACACTCGGAAACTTGCTTCAAACACAAAAAGAACTTTCTGCAGTGACTACACAGGTCTCCTATCATCTCTCCAGTGGGAGAGCACAGAAGTAGCTTTAACTCTCAGGAGAGGATAGCCAAAGAGCAGGCAGTAAAACAGCATAAACAGCTTGGCCATCACATTCCACTAGCTCATACAGAAGTAAAGAAGCAAACCATTGCATCTTGTGTGCCATCAAAAGAGGCAATAAACTATTCTTCAGACATTATTACCTCTAAGAGAGGAACTGTGCTACAAAATGGGAAGTACTGTCAGAAAGAAAAACAACAAGTTTATGTGAGTTTGATTGTTAAGTTTTTTAAGTCAGGTTTTTAAAATGCCCCTGAAATAGTCAGCTATGTTTGGAGGGAGAGTGTGGCAGCTTTGCTTAGGCTGGACAACCTAAGCTTAGCTTTGTTTTGGTTGGACAACCAAGAATCATTTCAGATTTATAAAAGAGGGCCTTTGTATATAAACTCTAAGACAGCGTTTCAGACTCATCCTCGTTACAGCATTTACACCACACAAAAAGCATAAAATCTTCACAGGCTCATGAAATATTACTGAATTTCTTCCTCACTGCATATCATACAGGAAAGCAGCACACATGAATATTTCCTTCTACATCTAGTACTTCTCATCACCAAAGGAATTTGCATTTTAATAAAACCTTATTTCCTGCAAGACCTTTCTTCTACTACTTGGTAGAAAGATTCTAGAGACAGAGTTACACACACCTTTTTTACAAAACCATACTGCTATAAGTCTGTATGTTTAGGCTTTTTTTCCTAGTTCAGCAAAATAAACGCTTTCAAAGAGAGAAAGAAATAAAATCTGCAATGCAGGAATAAACTACTTTCACATCCTCTCCAGTACATATAACTCCATCATAAACAATCCATGTATAACAGCAGTATTATCATTCAGGATATAATTCTTAAAACAATTAATTGGGGTCACAATTCCATAGTGCTTTGAGCTTTTTAAATTGCTAATTTTGCACGATGGTAGCACATCTGATGGCACCTGCTCACGGCTTTGAAAAGCTTTATCAAGCTTAATCACTAGGACAGCTGGTGCAGTCACCTGACCAAAATCTTGACTCTCAAGTATGCCCAAAAACAAAACCCACAATTACGTACCACTAACACTTGCAAACGTATTCGAAATCTAAGACTTCAACACAGCACTCCAAATCAAGTTTAAGTTACAACATAAGGAATGCTTTTTTAGCAAGGCAAAGTAGGCAGCCCAGGGTTACAGCCCCGGGAGTCCCGGCAGCCTCCCCAAAGCCGGGCTGCGGCCGGGCAGGGCAGAGCAGAGCAGGGCAGGACACGGCAGGACACGGCAGGGCAGCGGGGCCCGCGGCCGCCGGCGCTCCCGGGAGCGGCGCTCGGCACCGCCNCGCCCCGCCCGCCGCGCTCAGCCCGCCCCGATTGTCCCAGCACCGCCCCGATTGTCCCGGCACCGCCCCGCCCAGCCCGCCCCTATTGTCCCTCCGGCGCCCCGCGGACTCCTCAAGGGCGCTGGCACTGTCCGGGGGCGTTCGACCGGGAACAGCGCCCTGTCCCAGCCCCAAAAACGGGGCTCCGCGCCGGCATCAAACAGCCCGCCCCGGGGGCTCGGGCGCGAACGGGAATCGCGGGTCGGCACGGCACCGAGGGGACCCTGACATAGCCCTTGTGCATCTTCATACAGCCCGAAAAGGGGACAGGCTGTAGGAAACACTCGTCTTCCCAAAACGTCACTACAGGATGTCTCCGGCTCCCGTTGGCTACCATAAACCATAGAAAGAAAGTCACCCGGGATGCAACTGCAAAAATTGACCTGCATAACCTGATGAGAACAGAGAGGCATATCTTGCAAGCACGTCTATTTTTTGAGGTCATAAGTTTTGCTTTAATGAACTTATCCTATGAACTTGGCCAGTGAATTTCAGTCTCCAGGAGGAAATCTTTCTTGTTAGTTTGCTCCTTCCAGAACCAGCCACGATTGCATTTATGTTTGTCATGGAGAGGTGCAACGTTCACAATCACAGGCCTAGAAACTAAACTAACTAAACCAAACTCAAAAAGCACATGGTACTAACTTCTCTAAGCATCTTTACCGACAGAGACCGCTTTTAGAAAACAGGGACTGAGGATGCTCTGTGCTGGAAGATCAAAGAACAGGAATGGGAAAACAAGCACAGTATTCTTGCATCCAATTTCTTTCCTGCTCAGGAATGAACATTTTGTTTGTGCTAAAGCACAAAACTGTACTAAGTTACATCCCTCCTCACAGATAGCAAAACTACAAATTTCTAAAGGTGTTATGGCTCAGATATATAGCTGTCTTCTTTTTAACCAAGGATCCCTACAAAAGGAAAAGGGACATGGCACCGCTTAGTGAAAGGAAATGTTTCAGTAACACTGGGTAATAATGACTTCACAGGTGCGTAGTCCAGAGAGCAAATGATTTGTGAAGCATTACCCTCTTTAGTCTTTACAACATAGCATACAACATAAAATGCCATATAAAGTGAACATGAGCATAAATAAAGCCCACAAACTCACACACCCCTACATCTGCAGAATAAGATAAACATAACCTTCCCTAGGTCTTATGATCCTGACTCAGTCTGTGCCTATCAAGCCTCTTGCATTTCTTTACCAGGGCATGTGATCTCTTACTCAGTCCCTCCTTTGGAGTTCCTAACAGGGACATCTTGTCACACTAACAAAAAGCTGGTCATCATCTTCTTCACAATGTTTCCAGTTTTCTGTATGGTATATGCCACAGATATATGCTACAATTCCAACAGCTACTTCTCACAAATAAACAAACAAATCCATACCGAACTAATCAGGAACAAGAACTCTAAAATACTCGTCAGACATTTTCTTATTACGAACAGCTTCTTGAAGAACTCTTGCAGATCTCAGACCTAAGATCTTTTCTCCGTCCAGCTCACCAAGCCTTCAGAACAGTTTGCATGATTTGTTTTTGAAAGAAGGAGTATAAATTTGAATTGTCTTCCCTGACTACATAATTAAAGGTAACAACCTGCAGGATTTCTGGTTTCAAGCATTCTAGCAAGCTAGCTCGCTGAAGCTTTCCCGAGTTTTTCCAAGTCAGGGAGCCAACATGCCTCTAGGAGCAAGACCAGGTTCCAGAAGAGGCAAAGATCCCTAAGGACAACCAACACACCTGACCAAACATGCTACTGAGGGAGAGGCCACATTGCTGCAGCCTGCAAACACACCCTTTGCTCCTCACCCACATCTCATCCTCTGCCATCTCTCCAGCAATGCCAGTGCCACAGCCCACACACTGTTGTGGGAGCTGGGCTCTCACACAGCTGCTCCCAAAGACTGCAGTCAACTCCCAGCACACACCTGCTCTAGGTGAGGAAGCAGATGCTACTTTCCAACAATACAGAAACTCTGCTAAACAAGTGAAAAAACAAAAATTGCTAACTAAGGGGTCAACAAGCTCCCTGTGAAATTCAGGACAACTTTAAATACTGCTGGAAGTGAGTAAAAGAATAGAAGAGTAGAAGGCTGCAAGGATTGTCTAAGACCCCTGTAGTCAGAGGCTGAAAGCACCATGCTGCTATGTTTATTTTAGCTTTTAAATTAATAATTGAACTATTGATACAATTAGGGAAACTGGTTGGTTCTTTCACTTTTTTCAGAAATTCGTGATTTGCCCTATCTCCATTAGCTTTTCGAATTACAGACTTCATTTTCAATCTTAAAAAGAACTGTTGGGAGTAACTACATTATATATATATCACGGACTAAAGAGCTAAAATCAGGCAGCTTTGTGAAGGTGGTAACACTTCATGTGAGAGAAGAGGGAGTAAGAAACTGGAAGAACACAATGTGAGCTTTTCTACTCTTTGCCTAGCCTTTATTAAATAGTACATACAAACTTTTGTGCTTCCAGTAGAGAACATTTTTACCTATTTGTTTCAAAAAACCCAAACAACCCAAACCAATAGGATTTCTTTAAAAATGAAAACAAAAAAAAAAAAATTAAATAGCAAGCTTTGTGTAGCTTTATTTCACAAAAATTTTCTCTCCCCAAAAGGAACACGGAGGTAATATTTTTTTCATCTATATCAATGAAGCATAGCAAATTAGAAGTGTTTTCTAATTAAAGATTCTATTTGTGACCTGAAGAGGATGGCAGAAGAGCTCCAGCAACTCTTGCAGAAGCAGTGAGGTGCTACAGCCACACCTTTTTTCTCTGCCCATCTGCCCTTCCCACAACACAGCTAGCAGAAGATGCTATGTCCTTGTGCCTCAGCTATTGTACTGTAAAGTGCCATGTTCAGCTTGAATTGCTGATAAAGAGGAGCTACAGCTAAGCTACCAGACCTTACAGTGGAATGAATGAAGTACAGGCACATGTTCACTTCTGATGACATAGCTATGAGAAGAACCAGAAAAGCTGATGCTCTACACGATTCCAGCAGCAGCCACATCTGCTTCCTAGATATCCAGCTGCTGCTTGCCTCCTAATCGTCAGTTTTAAAGGTTATGAACCCAAATTAGAGCTTTTGTCATACAGTCCACAACAGGTTTCTATGAGGAACTTATTGCAACTTCTGCAGTTGCAGCCAAGCAAAAACTGGAACGTTGTCCAAAAGCTCTTCTTCATTTTAAAAGGAGAAACAAAATGCAATTATATAGAACAGAAACCTGCAACTTTGACTGAAACACAGTGATCTCAGAGTACCTCTGGGCCACAGGGACCAGTTGGGACAGGAAAGCCCAGCATCAAATCACTTACACAGGAAGCAATTCTAAAGACACTGGGAACAGAACTATCCCAGTGCTGTGGACTCCCCATAAATCCTCTTTCAAGTAAGGCAGGCAGTGCTCACACCCTAGAAAGCAATGCTATCTTCTCACAGAGGAGTGCCAACTTCTTGGTGGGAGATGTTACACGTAAAGGGAGAAGAGTTCTGCTGAAACATCCAGTTAATATCTGCTTAACATGTCGTCAAGCACTTGTGGAGCACTGCAGGAGTGGTTCTGGTGATGTTTGCTTTTGTTGTTTTATTTGTTGGAGTATTTTTTTAAAATTAAATCATGCAACACATGAAAGGTAGGGGCAAATCCTTTTTCCAGGCATCCACCACATTGCCGGCAATGAGATGTGCCACAACAGTGAGTGTTAGCTCTAGGCAGCTGTTACCTACAGGTCAATGGCATTTAAAATAGAAAATCTTTCATACACAGTGTTATGAATAAAATTGCACTTGATTTTGTTAAAAACTCATATCACTGTAACTTTTCCAAATATTTCCTTTCTGGCATCTTCATTTTCTTCATCAACAGGAGCTTCACTCTAAAACTCCTTCATGCATGCTGAACACATGACATACAACAGCAGCTGTTATCTACCAGAAAATGGGTCTGTTGTTTCTTCAGTGCTTGTTTCTATCTGTCCCCACCCTCCCCCCAAAAAGGTACAGGCAGTTCACCTCTAAGTGTCAATTGTAACATCCAAATATAAACTCCTCAAGCAGACATTAGGAATTTTAGTTTCACAGATTAAATATCTGAAAAGTTACAGAAGGTGCTGGAATAGTACACATGTCAATTGCTTAAAAATCCAAACTTGCAGCAACTTTAAATTCAAATTTCCAAAATGTTTATAATGTCCTTGTGAACTTCTTCCACGGCAAGACACCCTCCATGACATTAAAGCATCAAACTTTCAAGGCTGAGATCAAGAGACAAATCAGCAGGATGCACTTGCTCCACCAAGCAACTTTAGAAGAGGTGTCTCCACTTCCAAGAGCAAAAAGCTACTCCTTCATTCCATTTTGGACCTTTCAAAGTGGGTAATCATTCTTTCCTAGAAAATAAAATACCCAATCTTGTAATTTTCCCCAGTAGATTTACATTATTCAGAACATGCACATTCACAGCAAACGACACTCACATACATTTTAAGTCAAGAGTCCAACTTACATAGCAGATACACCACTTATTATAGAACACATTTGTACTTTAAGAAGTTGTATCGTGGTTGTTCCCACTATCTTTCCCCTCTTGTAGTATTTTACTGTTGTGCTGACATGAGCAGAGTCTAGTTCGGATAAGCCAAGACCTTATCAACTCACTCATGACTCCCCTGGCATGTCAGAAGACTAATTTGAACGGAAGATTTCTTTACTGACCTCATCTGAATCCAGAAGAGCTGGAAGAGCCCTGCAGTGAGGGGAAAAAGAAATTAAAATAATTCAAGCACATACTGAGAGCATACTGATAACTATTTTTAACCTTATGTTTTTAGGGCACAGAAAAGAAACAATTAAGACAGACCTTTCAATTTCAAAGAAATTAAAGAAAGACAGAAAAAAGGAAGAGCCCAAGGAGTATCCTCAATGACCTTCACAGTTTTTATTCTTTTTTATTATGCTTCTCATTACCAAGTGAACAATTTTCAAGTTGCTATGAAATAAGCTGCTTCACTGATACAGGAACACTGCTGAACTGCACTTGAAGATATTTACAATATGGGACCATGTTATAAAAACGTGTCCCAGAAGTCAAACAAGTTCCACTGGTACTTCAGCCTTTCCAGCTACAACAGATCTCCCATTTATTGGGATCTTGGCTCTTCGCAACCCTGATCACACTTTCAGAAACAGAAAAACATGCAGCAGATTACCTCCAAGTGCCCTCTCCTAGTTTATACCAGTCTAGTCCTTTTTTTCTTAAGGAATCCTATCAGTCTTCAAAAAATAAGTGCTAGAACTGGGAAAACCAAATTCAATTGAGAAAATGCACTTTTCTTCCTCTTAAAACTTCACCTAATTTCTTTTCTTTACGTAAGTTCAAGTTAAGTTTCATACTTCAATCCAGATCCTCTTCCAAAATTACCTGTTCAAATTTGTGAATACACTGATCTATGAACTTCAGTTTTGTTATGAAAAATGTAGACACAGGCACTGACACTTCTAGCATGTAAAAGTTATTAAAAGCAGAAGAGATACAGACAGTGTACATAGCTGACTATATTACCACAAGCACAAAAATGACATCACATGTTCCACATAAAGCTGAAAACTGGATTACATTATTCCATGATTTACACTCAGCAAGATATTCAAAGGTTTTCTCAGAGCACTAGAAAGGGGTTTGTTTGTTCTTTGTTTTCTGGATTTATGTATATTGTTTTAACTTCAGTAAAATGCAGACCAGTCTATGGTTTCACATTCCAAGAGACTGTTCCTTAAGTCGGCCTGTGTGCAACCCCAGCAGACTCCACACAAGGGATCAGAGGCCAGTGCCAGGCTGAACCCAACCTCTGCCCATGGAAGTGCAGCATTAAAGTGATAAGGCATTCTAATATATTCCTGTGGGAAAGGAACCTGCCTTTATTGAGACTACAGAAATACTCACACATCTGTCACTGATGAAGGAACGTTCTCCTCTACCCACTTCAGGTCATCCTCTTGCTACAGAATTTAAACAGAAAACAAAAGTCAGTTTTTCCGCAATGCTGTGATATGCAAGCCTTTTCTTTCTCAACCTACTTGACAAAAAAAAAGTATTTATAATGTCAGTTAAAAAATTAAATACAAACACACACAAAAAAACTCATTCAGTTTGATTTCTGGATTAGAGAAAACACATTTCAAGGAAAAAAAAGTAAAGAAAAATCCACCCACTTGCTGTGAGCTCTGTAACAGTCCTCACCACCACCTCCTTGCAAAATAGAAAAGTTTGATTTTCATCTTATCTATCCTCAAGTAAGAAGTATACAGCTGCAACCAACCATTGAGAAAAACAATGCTAATGACAAAAATATGATTGCTATTATAATGAATTCCTACAGGTACTTTCCACTTTTAAATTTATGCATGAATTTCATGAAAATATTACAAGACATAGGCCTCCTAAATGAATATGAAAACATCTTGCTTATAAGCCATACAGAAAAAAAAAATGCATGTTCCCCCAAAAGTATTTAGGTAGGTACATAAAAATATGCACATCACCCCAATGACGTAATGAATCACAAATGTCAAAACCAGAGGGCAATTTATTTAAAATGTGGTTCAGCCTCCCTCTCAGACTGACAAATTTGTTAAAATAATATATTAATCACTATCAGAATATTGTATTATACAGTTCTATCTACACTGAATTGTGGAAGCATTTCTGAAAAACAGACTGAATTCTTAAGTTCCCATGGTATTTACAGGAAATCTCATGAGAAACCTGTATTTCCTTTCTTTTCAGCAGTACTGTGTTAACTTATGATACTTTGGCTCACTCACACTCCGAGGCAAACCAAAAAGTAATCAAAGAAGAGATGAATCTTATATTCTTCGAAGTACAGAGGTCATACTCACAACTTTGTTTGCTTTTACATTCCCATTTGGTTCTTGCTTTGTACTTCTCATTTTCATTCCCTCTGAAGCCAAAAGAAGAAAAAAGATTGGGGTAACTGAATTATAATTGTTCATAGACTGTACGTGAAAGCGTTGAGTGTTCATTCAGGATATTTCATCCGAGCCAAAGAGACAGAGTTAGACAAGCTAATGATTTAGACTGCTTCCCCTTTGAAAGGCTTGCAGTATTTTTTCCTGACAGGTGGAATATGTAGTTTTTCCTGAATTTTACAATTTTACCTAGGAAATACAAATTTCTAGTCCTTTTATTTAAGCCAGACATCAGCAGCATAGAACTCAGACATACCTCCCAGAGAGGCTGTGGAAATCTCCATCCTAGAAGATACTCAAAAGCCATCTGGACATGGTCCAGGGCAATGTGTTCTGGGTGACCCTGCTTGAGCAGGGGGCTTGGACAGAATGACCTCCACAGGTCCCTTCCAGCATCAACCATTTTGAGACACAGGCAACTCCTGAAGTTTATTTTACCTACTGACTGCTCACCAGCCACTTGGTTGCCTTAAAAGCTGAGAAGCAACCTGGCCTGGCAGGCAGCCAGACAGTGCTGGTTTGCCAAATGCACCAAATGGATTACACACTTGTCCTCAGCTCCTAAACAAGCCAAACAGCACTGACAGATCCCAGCATAGCTGATTTGTGGACAGACAGCAGTAGGCATGTAGTCCTACCTTCTACACAGCTTATGCAGAGAGGTGTTACAATAGACAATTTCATGGATAAAACATATGCATTCCTACGTTTACACTGGACATTCCCATGCTAAGCCCTAATGTAGAAAATTAAGAAGATTTCAGAGTTGAGAGAAGAGATAATAAATGAAAATTCTTAAATGGGATTTTAAAAGAGAACTGCACACTCAACCACTGCCTAGCAACAATATCCAAGAGATCCTTGTCATCACGACTGGATTAAAACATAAGACATGACATATTTAATCCAACAAAGTCCACTGAACATGGCAAAACAACCACAGCAGTAGCAGTGTTTTCAGTATCAACAGAAAACCCCAGAATTAAACAGGCAATATAAATACTAAACATAATGCCAGTGCTTCCTCTAGAACTCTGTGTATCAACGCTAGTTTTTGCCAGAGAGCAAGACAGCTTTCTCCAAGAACTGTCTTCAACACTGAAATTGAGTGGAAAAAATTTTTTCTCTTACCAAAGCTTTCCTTTAACATTGGCTCTTTCTGCTCATCGTCATCCTCCTCTTCTGACAGTGGTGAGAAAGCAAACCTATGTGAAAGAACAGTGAAAGAAGTGAAAGAATGAAAGCTACCTTAATATTCTATCTCTTGTCTCCCAAGAGATCCATAACCCCAATACATACATGGCTTGATTACTCGGTGAATCTCATTGATTATGTTTAATATCAGTCTTAAAAACAACATTTAAGTTACTTCTTTTTAAATAAGCTGAGCACCAGGAACAGACTGGATTTTAAGTATGTAACTCCTCTAGGTTTACCTTTAGCTACAAACACTGCTTAGTATCCTTACTCATCAGTGCACAGCAACTAAAAATCACCCACCAGTAGTCTTTGAATAAACAAGCATTCCTACAAGCCAGCACTCTTAGAAAGAGGTAAGAAAAGCTGAACCTTTGGTTGTTAGCAGATGGTCTCCACAGAATCATGATGACAAAAAGGATCATTGAAAACAACAAACGCCAGATGGCATCATCCACCCATAGCTCCTGCCAGTCCTGTCAAGAAAACCAGCACAAATAAAAGATGTTGTGAAGCAAGAAATTTCATGTCCTCATCTCTTTCCATTGCTGAACTATAGGCATCTGTCAAAGAGGCTCATTACCCACAACAGTGATAATTTTAGCCTGTGGTGCTTTGTGGCCAAATCTCACTGCCAAATATAAACTTATCAAGAGGCAGCAATGGTAGAAAGCATTTAATATAAACTCACCGACTGACAGTCCACCAGCCTGAACTTCATGGTTGTCCAGATGATGAATACAATAGATGCTGCAATATTCAAACAAACAAGCTGCTTATTACTAAAAAAGATGTCAATTCAAATACTGAACTAACAGGACCGTGCTTCCCAGAGAAAGATCAAAGACCTAAATAATGAAGGCTTGAAATTCAATTTAATAGTTTTGAAAAACAAGAGATGGATCTATAGACAGAAATTTAGGCATAGACCAGTATATTTTACTCATGTTTCTTTACAGACACAAGGCATAAACCAAATATGGAGTATTTAACCAACTCCCAACTACTATTCATTATTCTTGTATCACTTTTATCTAGCATTCAAACCATGGTTTCATTATCACTTGACAAGTAAAGCTGACCTTACCCCTGAAGTAACTGAAGAATCTGATCTGCTTGAATGCCTTAAGCATTCAGATCCTGACCCACAACAGTTCCAACACTCAAACCATGCTCTTACGACAGTTTTAGAAGAGACTTCCCTACACTACAGTATTTTGAGATGACCAAGAACCAGGTGCTGAAAGGAATTTCATTAGATCCAATTTACAAAAGGAATGTGCTTTTTTGTTTAAATAAAAAAGCACAATCTCTAGAAGTTTTCTGCTCATTGTATTGGTAGCACAGAACCTGGAAGCACCAACAATTTATTCTTGAAATTCAGTTCATCACATATAAATGGAAAAAGAAACTCAGTCTGTATTCTTCCAGAACAGAGAGAGCATTATGTTACAAAACAAAGAATCACTCTGGTCTTCAGACATCTTAAAAACCCCGCAGCATACAGTGATACTGTGATTTTGGCAAAAAGTATCTCTGTGAAGTCAACAGCATAAGATAATAATAAACTTTTGCCCCTGGCAGCTTGAGGTGGACAAAAGTGCTCCATTAGAGGAGCTGCATAGAACTACTGATCTTGTTAACATCAGGACTAATAATCCACTATCTCTGAAATATCGACACAACACTTGGCAAAGACCCACTTTTAGAAATGGGCCAAGTGTTAGAAATACCAAGAATTTTGACTGTACTTACAGAAAGGTCACCAAACTTAAAATTTGCAAATCAAGCCCTATATGGAAATGAAAAGTGGTTTTATTTAACTGGAAAAATTTTCTGCTTACCTGCTACTGCCAAGATGAGTGTGTTGGTGAAGTGCCGATACAAAGAGAGTTTCACAACATTCCTTCGAAGTTTTAGCAGCTTCATTGTTTGAGTTAAGCTGATGAATATGTATGGAAAGTCAAGGAAAAGTCTCTGAAGGGACAAGCTAGTCACAAACTTAGGAGGACACAGACCTTGATCAACAACTCTCTCAATCACATACTTAACCCTCAAAAAAATTAGACCATTCTCAGTAGAAGATTCATGCTATGACAAAGGTACTAGAGAGCAAAATCTGTCCTTTTCATGTTAGTTAGTCATCTATACCTATAACTCTTGTTACACAAAGATGGTATCCAAACCTCTATTTTGGCCTATGGCCTTTTCCCTCAGGAAAGAGTTGGCTGTGCTTTTGATAAACGAAAAGGAAAATCTAAATTAGAAATTAGTTGAAATCTATTTAATGCATATGGGTGCCTTCACATTTAGTTTTGTTTTATTTCCACAGTGACAAAACAAGTGGTAAGGAGAGACATCATGATGGGAGAACTGTGGTTGTGACAGCTGGGCAGCCTGTTGTTCACATTTTAAACCGTTTTTGTGGTTGACTTCAGCTAAGAACACTTTAGAGGGATTTTGCCATACACAAGTTCAGCATTTGATGTCAGCTGCTGAAGTCACACAAGATTATGGTTGCTTAAAATGAGTATGTCAAGACACCAAAAAATAAATGCTGCCTCATTTTGTCACTTACTTCAAGACTAGTTCCCATTTTACAAAGATTTTTAGGTTTAATGTTGCTAAGCAACCTTCTCCCCAAAACATAAACTGATTAATTTCTTCAAAGGCTACTGCTCTGGTGCCATGACATGCTACACTAGAACAAAATACTTTCCTACTCAACAATGAGAGATCAATAACAGACAGACTGTATTTTGGAACAGCTTTACACAGGCACATCCACTTCAGCAAAAACTGGGTAAGCAGTAGGCAGCAGAGGCTTACCTGAACACTCAATTACAGAACTTCTATAAGCTCTACCAGAAGTACAAAAAAACACACACGTGGATCTTATTTTTAAAAAAAGTTCAGCCAAGAAAAGACTCAAAAAAACAAATCCAAAAGAAAACGCAACCCATCAAGTAAAACAGTGAAGGATATCCACCAGCACAGGGCAGTATCTAGGAAAGCCAGGGGAATAAAAGCCAAGGAGGCAAGATCATTCTGGGCCTGGAGACAAAGAGAGAGCCAATAAGAACAAACTGAAAAGAAAACAAAGTAGAGAAGTAAGAAGGGTCAGGCTGTTTTTTGAGAAACTACCAATATGCCACCACTTCCAAGTTTTGCTACAGAAACAGAGGGCTTGAACCAAGAGTCCAACGTACAGAGAGGAACTGACAATACCACATTGTCAGTTCTGCACCAGCAAGGCAAGAAGCAGTTTTCCAGATTAAGTCAATCTAGCACCGTTAAAAGGAGTCTCTGCTGAGGCAATTGCTGTGAGTAATTGCTCTGGCCATTTCCATTACAGAAAACTAGCAACCAGCTTGTTACAGATGTAGTAATTAAATCTTTTACACTATCCATAGATGAACTGAAAGCTCCACTGGCAACCAGGAGTTTGCCTAAAAAGGCAAAACTTGCCTTTGCATGTACATCATAAACTTATCATCAAAGTCCTAACAGAAACAAGCAAAACATCTTTTATTCCTTTCAAGTACAAGACAGAAATAATAAGCTATGATCAAGGTC
>VYZP01049247.1:42252-119261 GCA_013400635.1 Hypocryptadius cinnamomeus | reverse complement strand
GGCCTTGGACACTGCCAGGGATGGGGAGTCCTTCTAGAATCTACTGTGAAGGAAAGCATGGGAGGGAACAGAAAATGAATGAGTAGCATGTCGATGTGGAATCAGGTCTAGAGATTATTACAAGGATTCAGTTTTACTGTGGAAATATCACGGTGTTATTACTTTGATAATTAGCCTAGCCAGGCAGAGGGCCAAGGTGTTAACACTGCTGTCTGACTTTAATAATTGGTACTAGGATAGAGTTTCTGTAGTTTATAACCTGATTCTTCACACTTACACTGCTTAATTGAAGTGCAAACTCTGCAAGCCTGTAAGAGTGGTATAATTCCCTTAAACTAAACCTCACTCCTAAGACTGACCTTTAATTTTATATTGATTAAATACAATTTATTTCTATGCCCCTGCACACACCCCATACTCTGAGCACTGCAAGCACCGTAATGACACTCCCAAATATTTTTATCCCTTGGTTTCTTAATAATTATGATCTTTATTATTCTTGTTGGAGGGATTTTCACTGTGCTACAGCCTCGTTCTCCAGAGGCAGAGAATGAACTGGCTGTGCCTGTGCCTGCTGCCTGTTGCTGCACGCCCCCAGGTCAGCAGTACACTCCAGCTCTAATCACGCCGAGATGACGTGAGCTTCAATTTTTCCCAACCTGAAGGCAAATGCCTTCTTCATCACCAGAGTGTACTTTCGTTTCAAGGCACACAGAGTTAAACCTCCAGGCTTTGGATTCAAAGTAAATGCATTAAGCACAATTTGGTGCAGCAGTTAGAGGATGCACACTGTTTAACCTGCAATCAAGGCTTTTCCTTCTGCTTCTCCCAGGAAAAGAGAGAGAAAGAAATGGCACTCACTTTCAGAGACATGATAAATGAGACCAGCTCGGTTTGGCGTTCTGTTTCAAGAAGTGCATTTTTACAGTCAAGTGAGGCAACACTTCACTGTAGAATAAACATGGGAATATTTTACATGCAATTTATTAAACCTTTCCTTAAGTAAGAAGCTAACACTTCAAAATGTCTTTAGTGAAAATGATTCAAGAGCCTAATGTATCCTGACTACTAACAACTTTCTATGGTTCTTTTCATGTACCCGCTTGCCTCAAACCAAATACGTCTGAAAACCCAAAGCCCAGAGAGAGAGATTTTATAGCCCCCAGTCCTGGCCTGTGTGCACTCTGACAGAACTTTGATCAGGCACCAGATATCACAGGGACAGGATCACTATTACTGTTAGAGCTTTCAATTCCTGCAGTGATTTTTTACATGATCTTTTCACTTCTCCCTTCTGCACCCCCTACAAAATTCCTGGGCTGGAGGCTGTGGGATGAATTGACAAATGACGCTGTTAATAAAGTAGGGAACTATTTGGGCAGCTGTCCAGGGGGGCAGAGTACCAGCCCCAGAACACGTCCCTCCTCTCTGGTGGGCCCCAGTGGGTTTTCTAGGGAGTCTGCAAAGACAGCTCCGTGTCTAGGATGGTGCACAGGTGACCTGTGAAGCTCAGGTCACCCATCTCCTCTCTGTCCAGCTCTCCAGCCCTGTAGAGCTCTCCACGGCTCTGCTGCTGCCTCACATAGTTGCTAAATCAGAACAAACACACTCCAGTGCTGCCCAGGCACATCTCTGGGAGGGCTGGTATGTGGAGAGCAGCCCTGCTGGCTCTGGCATGCTGCAGGGAGCACAGGGAGAGCAAACTGTGCTGTGCTGTTCCACTGAGCAGGGCTGGGAGCTGCTGTACCCAGGGCCTCACTGAGCAGCCACGCACCCCAAGGCAACACAGCGAGCTCTGCTCTGCCTCTCTTAGCATCCTTCTTGTTCAGCATTCCAACAATGACACTCAGTGATATTCCCAGGCCTCCATTTCCATCTGTTACATAAGAATAATTTATGTTATTCTTGTTAAAGAATGTTACAGTCAATGAAATCTAAACAAGTGCTGAGAAACTTCCACCAGCTCTGAACATTGATTTGTGTGTCAGGAGCATCACTGCAGGTATAAACACACTGAAATATCCATGCTGGAGTAACTACCTCACAAACAACAGCCCCACAGCCTCCCTACCTGCTGATTTTAATGAGAGATCGCAGCTACAGGAACATCATCTCCATGGAAGGCTTTGGAGTGATTTCTTATCACTTCCAACAAAACCCAAAGCACCCTAAACTTTCCAGAGCACTTCCAGAAGTGACCACAGCTGACCTACGACTCTGATCCAGACACTCAAGCTGATAATAGGGTTCTATTCTTAAGTCCCTTCACTGTTCTCCTCAAGGACTGTTCAGAGATGTTTCAGAGCTCAGTCAGATCCTTCAAATGTTCACCACCATTTTTCCACCCTGCAGTGCCTCTCAGATTTTGTGGGAATGTAAACGATGGTGGGGGAAATCAAATCTGGACAGTGAAGGCCATTCTGGAATTTCAGTGCAGACATTGTGATAGTAAACTACGACATTGTCAAAGTCCTAGTGGGATACATAAAAAATTGAAACAACCTTTTAATTCCTGCACTGATACTGTGAAGAAATCCCATGGGTATGGAGCGTCTTTCGCTTGGTTTAATTTCCATTTCAAATTACAAAGGCTTTTCTGTGCTTTTACTTTATAGTGATTGTGGCATAATGATTCCATCCCTGATCAGAGATTTGCATAACTTATGTTAATAGTAGTTGGGTTCATGTTACATTCTTCATCTTAAAATCTAGAATTGATCAGAAAAAATCACTATTATGAGCCTTATTAAAACATTCTCCCCCCTTTTCACATTGAATTTTACTGCCCCATATGTTGTGTTATACAGTGAAGGCAAAGAACTTTAAAGGAAACCAGGGCTATGCTTAATTTTCTATATAAGGAGATCATCTTATCTTTATTCTTTTTAGCCTTTCTCCAGGTTTGAAGATGTAGGAGAATCAATATTTGTATATAAATAGATTTGAAAGTGATTACTGCAAAGCCAAGCAGCTGAAACCTGCTCAGTACTGGTGAGCAAATGCCAAAATAATTGCTAATAATTGCTAATAATAATTAAATAAAGGGAATGTTGTTTAAGCTCACTTGGTTAGAAAATCAATCAGAAATTAAGATAAAAGATGCCAACATTTTTAACAGCACTCCAGTGCACATGTATTATTACTTTAAATAGTAACTTTAAAGAAATGTATATAAAAGCCCAACAAGCAAAACCAAAACAACAAAATCTTTTTTGTTTAGTCCATTGCATTGCTTATCTTTATTTAACAAAGTCTTCTGCATTTTTGAAAATTTGGTTGCTTAGTGTGTGGCTTTATCCTCTGTGCAGACCCATCAGAGAAAGTGAAGTGTTTGTTTTCTAAACACTACGTTGTCCAGCCTGGAAAATGTTTACACCAACACTTTTCTTCCCTTTCACTTTCAAAAATCTCTTCCTCCAAGCTCAGACCTACTGAAATGTCTCAATGTAAGGTTTTCTCATGGGCAGAAATATTGAATTCTCCCCAGACAAGACTGAGACATTTGTATGAATCACAGAACCATAGCATGTCCTGAGCTGGAAGGAACACACAGGTATGGAAATACACTAGGAAGAAAAAAATAATATAATAAATCCTTGAATCACACTAAAATAGCATAGTTATCTCCACCTTTGCAAATTTCTTTGGTCAAATTTTGACCAGGAGCACAGTCCTAGGATAAAGGCTGTGTTATTCACTGAGGGCTATTCCTTGTCGCCTCTGCAGGGAACTCCCATCCAAAGAGCTCACAGCATTTCCTGAGTTACTTGTTTAATTTCACCGTTCCACTGTTTGAAATTTAGTAAATAGACCAGTGAATTTTTTCTCTTTCTTTTTCAAAAGAATTGCCAAGGCTCAGATTTTAGCTCCTGCTGGCAGATAGGAAGGTGAGCCTGCTCACATTCCCCCTGCACACAGGGGAAAACTTTCCAATGACAAACAGGTACAGAAAATTACAAGGATTTGTATGAAAATAAAAGCCAGTTGCTGGTATTTTGTGTGTTTGCAGGAGCTCACATGAAAATCTGTTGGGGCAGAGCTTGGCCCACTGGTTACTGACACCCTGAGTGAGGCATTTTGTCATTCTTTTGGCCTAATATAAAGTGACATCTACATTGTTGCTGTCACAGTTTGCTTGCTTATCATTACTGTCACTATTACACACTGGAGATTTTACTCCCCAGTGATGATTCAGAGCAGAAAGCAAAGTTGTTGGCAATAAGGTTTCAAGAATTCCATTTCAAAACACTGCTGAGACAAAGCTGGTCAGATGCTGGAACACAATCCAAGTGCACCCAAATGTAATAATTTATTTCTGTCTTATTTTGTTCTGCAGACACAGCCCATCATTACATCCTCCCAGCATGGGGGGTTCAGCTTTCAAAGGATTGATGGGATTTAGCCCCAGTTTCCATTAACACCAGTGACCCACCCAGCACCACTTTAGGAGTTACCTGGGGCAGTTTTCCTCTCTGGATGCACAGGGGTTTGTACCCCCAGCTCCCCGCAAGGTGAGGAAGAATTAACTTTGCCTCTTTTCTATTCCCTGATCAGAGAATAGTTTTTGTAACTCCTGACTGATAATCTTCTAAGTCCCAAACTTAGGTGGCTGTTTTGCTTTAGGGAAAGGAGGATCAACAGGCTCAAGGTTTTCCAGCCTTAATATCCCTATTCTTAATGCTAAAGAGCACAGTACATATATTTTCAATCTTGCTGAGTTAAACCTTCATTTAATTAACTATATGTACATACACACAAACCAATTCTGTTTTACAGTCCTTAGCCAAAGCTGCATGTCAATCTAAAAATTAAATAATAGAAAACAGACATTTAGCTTAGTTTATATAACCTGACAGTGCTCCTATCCTTCCTCTGTTTCACCTAGTGTCATCTTTCAGTGTTCCTCTCTAATTTTATTTGGAACAAAATAAAAAGATTAAGATAAAATAATTCCCAAAAGATAATTGCAAAATGATTTATGTGCAGGTGTTAAATTATTTCTGGCATTGATGTTCCATAGAGTGCAACGTTACAACATTATGGTATTCAAAAGAGCATCTACATTTGATAATCCTGCTAATCATCAAAAGACACTGGATCTGAATCCCGAAGGCAATGTTACATTTTGATTAAATTTTATCATCCATGATTCTGTTTACGGTTCACTAAGGTATGAATTTCTTTCACATTCCATTGGGTTTACAGCTTATTGTGTTTGACTTGGAACACAGTCAGCTGGAGCTTGCCCTGAGCCACCAGCTCTCCAGCTACTGCTTTTGCACACTTCAGACACGCCGAGAGATCCCGGGCGTGAACAATTCCTGGCTTTTCCAGCACCTCCTGCTCCTGCTCCATCCCCACGGTGGTTAAAAGCTGAGCCCCCAGCACAGGCTGGGTGCCCTGAGCCCCCCAGAGCTGGGTCTCTGCTGGCTCCCCAAGAGCCAGCTCAGGCAGCAGAACACATTTCCAAGCCCGAATTGCCAAATGGCAGAACAACTTGTAGGGCAGGCTGTTAGCACAGATTAGTGTTGTGTACACTGCTGCAAGTGGTGCAGTAATGCTTGAGAGAGCTTGTTGTAATTAAACTCTACTCCTTCGGAATCTTAATCCCGAGGCTTTCTGATTTGTAATTCCAACTTCACGGCTGCACAACCAATTTTCTGTTCTCCAGATAGAGCCCCGGGCTGTGGGATCTTTCCACACCAGGGTGCACGTGACAGCAGCTCCACTGTGAAACCATGGGCCTGGCTGGGAGAACCACGGCTTCTGGGGAGCAGCTCCGTGCCTTCTTCACGCTCATTCCACACCAGACCACTGCAGTGCCACAGCTCTGCCCCCTCCTCCTCCTCCAGGCTGCACTCAGCTGGATCTCACACCGCCTCTTAGTGCATCCCTGCCACCTCTACACACAGCTGAGAGCACACCTGGCAGCTCTGGGCAGAACACTCAGATGTGGTTTCTCCCCAGCCAGCTGGGAGGATTTGGGAGGCTGAAGGAGGGGAATTGTTGCACTGGGAGGTGAGGGAGCACACCCAGACACGCACACTCTGGGAGAGTACAGCTCACACTGACAATCAGCCTCACTGCAGCCTTTCTTGTAAGTGGGACCACACGAAAAACCACCCCAGAGCCCTCCTTGCCTTGCAGGGATTCTACCATCATTTGTGATGATGATGATGATGATGATGATGATAATAATAATAATAATAATAATACAACTACAAGAACCCCTCCAGACTGCAGAGCAGGCTGCCAGCTGCAGGTGCCAGGCTGCTGTCCCTGTATCTGACAGAAGTTGCACCTCTGTCCCATCGTGGCCCTGGCTTTGACTACTTCAAGGGCATTTGTGCCATGACAAGTAACCAGAGTGGCTCTGGCAACTCAGACCTTGGCACCAGAGCTTGTTTTTGATGTATCACAAGGCAGCAACTAAACCTCTGGCTGGGGGAAGGTGAGAGGAAAACAGGAAGATGGATGGTTCTTTCTATTCTTCAGTTTTCACATTTCTCACATTTAGAGGAATAGTTTCAAGTTGCTTTTTGATACATTGTAATGTCTTGCATCAAACAAATAAAGAACAAAAAGAAAGGAAAATGCTTAGAGAACAAAGAGAAATGCCTTTAGCACTACAGGTTAAAAAAATGAAAATATGACTATGAACGTTAACTTTATTTTCAACATTCCTCACATTTTTTTTGGTGATAAATGACTTCACATGTAGTTGCCTTCGGGGTTATATCCACAACTTCATTCTTCTTGTTATTCTGAATAAAATTTAAGGTGGACGCTAGAACAGGCTTTACTAAAACCCAACTGGTGCATGCACACAACCCCCATTGGTTCACATAGGGTAGAAAAATGAGAAACAATCATGAAACACTTGTTGCAAACAAAGCTGGGATTTTCCTCTTGCCTACAAGTGCATTGTTGCAGGATTGTCCTTTCCTGCTGGGTTCAGACAAATTTCAGGGACACACAGAGAAAAGGTGAATGGTAACAGCACCCAGGCTACTGAGGGAGCACTGGAATTTGTGAAGTAGCCTGGATTCTTTCCTGCACACAAATAAATAATGATTTCTTGTAATGAATGGGTGGCTTTAGTTACAAGAATAAGGCAGAGGGAATGGTAAGAAATCCTCATATTTCATCGCAAGTAATGAAAAATACCAACTTAACGCCTGTAACTTTCTACCAGTCAATCAATGGGGGCACGCAGCCAAGCAGTGTGGGGGACGTGTCATTAGTCTTTGTTTTATGAATTTGCTCAGCTCCGCTTAATTGTTTCAGAGGTTCGGTTTGAATTCAAACAAATATTTCTTTATTTAATTTCTTTTTCTGTGTAAACAAGAGTTTGGCCATGACAAAACTTCCTACCTGACTCCTGAGCACCTGCAGTGCCCCAGCACTGAGTGTTTCACGTGGAGTCGCCCTGTTTAGGGTTGGGTTTGGGTGGTGGCAGAGGACCTAGGATACGTTCACTCCGTAGGAAATTCAACCTCTAAGAAATCTTGGGGCAGCAAGGGCAGTGGGAGGCTCCTGATCTTTCCCCTCTGTGGGAGGACTGAAGATTCCACAGAATCCCAGAATCATTAATGCTGGAAAAGAACTCCAAGACCACCAAGTCCATACTGTGCCCGACTCCACCTGATTGCCCAGCCCAGAGCACTGAGTGCCACATCCAGGGTGTCCTTGGATATCTGCAGGGATGGAGACTCCACCACTGGCCTGGACAGCTCTGTCCAATGCCTGACAATGCTTTCCACTAAGAAATTCCTCCTGATGTCCAACCTATACTTCTCCTTGTGCAGTTTGAGGCCTGCACCCTCCTGCCAGGGAGTTGGAGAGAGTGAGAAGATCCCCCCTGAGCCTCCTTTCCTCCAGATTGAACAATCCCAGCTCTCTCAGCTGCTCCTCACATGACTGACCCTCCAGACCCTTCACCAGCTTCGCTTCTCTTCTGTTACTGGAACTCCAATGACATCTTCTGATTCCATGGGACAGTTGGTTTCTACCAAACCAACTTTGTGCTTTACTTTGTGACCCAGCTCTGGCTCACAAAGAGTTAACACCCACTGCATTCGTTCTCTATCTGTAAAGCTGGCATTTTTCTCCTCTTTTTCTCCCTAGAAATTTTCAGTGAACATGAACACTTTACAGGACAAATAACTCAGCTGGGCATGAAGTGTCTGATTCAGCTGGAATTTGCTTTTCCTCCTGCCATCCTGAGATTTGATGCATGGGCTCCATTATACGGGGACTCACAGAATCCTGGAGTGAGTTGGGTTGGAGGGACTTTAAAAGTCATCCAGTGCCACCCCCTGCCATGTCAGGGACCTCTTCCACTTGTCCCAGGGTGCTTCAAGCCCCATCCAGCCTTGGACACTTCCAGGGATGGGGAAGGCACAACCTCTCCAGGGAACATTGATACCAGTTCAGTTCCTGTTTGTCCATCAGATGTGAAAACAAATTAAAAAAACACCTTCCTCCAGCAGGGCATTAAAAAGTGTTTCCCCAGGACTCCAAGATTATAGCTTGTCCTATGGGTTTTTAAAGATTTCTTTATTGTGTTGCAATTAACCAAACCTTAGCATGGTTTGTCAGAAGAGAACTTCACCACAGCATGTTTTATTTGGAGCACTGTACTCGGAGGGCTCAAAAGCTGAAGTAAAGGATGACAGAAACTCTTGACTGGATTCTTATCAAAACATCTTCCCTATAAATACCTTGGCATTATTTCCTGCATGTAATGTGGCTTCTATATCAAAACAGGAAAAAAATCAAAAGGCATTACAGAGCAAACAGTAACTAGAAGCTGACAGACAGTTCAATCTGCACTTGAGTGAGCTGTAATGAATTTATTCTTTCTCCATGCTCAGCTGTATCTTTCAGCCCCCATTGATGCTGTCTGAATTGCCAAATGCTACTCCCAGAATTTCACTGTCAACCTCTAGGAGACACAGTCAGTGCAAGACCCTCCAAGTCAAGAAGTCAAGAATTAACCTTCTAACTGCAATCCCGAGGTTAGAGGGCAAAATGGGCTCATTTCTCTGTGAGTTAAAGGTGTGGATGTACCCAGAAGAGTAATGACCAGAAATTCACAAGGTAGGGCTAAGCTTTCCAGCAGAATCACCATCTGAGTGGTTTTGTCAGGAGGCAAAAACTCTACAGGAAAGCAAACACACCGGAAAGTGCAGCACCTTGGAATGAGCCATTTCCCTGCTGGGAGAAACAAAGTCTGAATTATGAAGAGAGATGGCAAAGTCTCCTCTCTGCAGGCTGCAGGGGTGGGAGCCACTGCTGACAGTAGCAGAACAAGTGTAGATTGGTATCTTGGTAGTAATGGAAGGAACTGCATTCAGAGCAAGAAGTTTGGGAATTCAGAAGAATAAGATTCTTGGCTTACGTTTTTGTTAGTGACAAAGAGAAAAGAGGCAGAAATAGCTCCAGGAACAAAGATCCTGTCTCTCTCCAAAAAGATTCGAGTCGGGTTATGGCCATTTTGAGTCAGTTATCTAAAAACACCGGAGGAACAGAGATTATGGGGATGAAAGGTACATTATTATATTGTTTATATGATCTGTCTTCTAATAATCTATATTGAATTCTGTAGGTAATTTTCTGAAAGATGATGCTTACTTATTTGAACAAATTTAGGGAGCCATAAACTGCTTTCAGGCAGCAAAGATCACTGTGCTATTGGATATTAGGATCCAGCTGAGTCTCCACTGCTGTACTTATCTAAAATCATGTTTTTTAAGATGCCCTACACAAGGATGTACTTCTCTGGGAATGGAGCCCCACTCAGAGGAAAACCCCTGCTACTGGGTCATGTAACAAGAGGTCTAAAAACCCTCCTGGAAACAGCTGACAGTTCCCGGCTTTGGAATCCTAACAGTCTGTCAATGTAAAGGTGAGCAGAGAGAATCAAACTGCGAGGAACTTGTGAATAAAACTCCCATCTCTGTTTTTGTCTGTCAATTTGTAAAACAAATACAATTTGTGTTCTTTGTGTAATTTATTTCTGAAGCCACTGCAACAATCTTGTACTGGTAATAGATCTTTTCAAGAAGTAGGTATGGATTTGGAAGCCTCCCTTGTTCTTTACATTTTTGAAAAGCTGGCTTTTGGTTTAGTGGTACTACAGCTCTGCCTCTTTTTTTACAATAAATTTATATAAGCATTAGAAGACTCGCTTGTTCTGGAAAAGCTAATATGCTAAATAATCACTAGACTTGTTCATTGCTTGTTCTGGAAAGTAAAAAATACTTCACATGTTCACAGATGACACTTTCAGTTAAAAGAATGTACTGGGCCAAACCCAAGTAAATGGCAAAGATCAAAAATACCTAATCTCTTTCATTACATATTGTTATTAGTCTTTAAAAAGGGAAGTAAGTCATAATTGGCCAATATTATCCCCTAGATAAACCCGTGTCTCTCACACCTGTGCTCTCTATGCAGAAATGCACTGTCAGTGGTCACTCTTTAGTCCAGACTGCTGAGCAGATGCAAACCAGAGCAGCTGTGCATAAGCACAGAGGGCAGTGCAGGGTGCCAGGGCAGGGTGCCAGGGCAGGGTCCTGCTCTGGGAGCAGCAGGGATCTGGGATGTGGGCACAGCTCCAGCAGGAGCCTCTCCAGCTGCCAGCCTGGCAGAGCCCACAGGCACTGGGACAGCTCCCCTGGCTCCAGCTCGGCAGGTCCTGCAGGAACTGTGCCTTCTGCACAGACAGGGTGCGAGTGAAGCTCAGTCCTGCTCTGCAAGGAGAGGCTGGAGCTCTTGGCCTCCTGAGGAGCTCTGGATCTGCAAAGGTGAAAATTGACTTCTGCTCTAAATGTGACATTGTATGGGTGGTTTATTCCTTTATTTATTGATTGATTGATTCGAAGACAGCTTCATTTCATCATCATAAAAAAAAGGTGAAATATCATTTCTTGGAAAGGAACCCACTGTTATGAGCAATAAAAAGGAAAGATCTTTGTTCATCAAGCACCAGTCAGATTTTCAGTTTACAATGCAAACAACTGCAGATTTCAGTTTCAAATTCTTGAAATTCAGTTCAAACCTGGCTTGACTGAGGAGAGCTGCAGCTGCCCCATGGCTGAGGGCTGAGATGAAGACAAGCCCCAGCCACCCTCACCATGTTCCAGGAGCAGCACCAGCAGAGGCTGCCCCAGAATTGGCAGCACAGCCCAGGTGACCTGGGGCACTGCTCCAGCCTGTGCTCCACAAGGGGCTTCTTCTGACACCTCTGGCCATGGAAGCCAGCAGGGCACAGAGGTTGTTCCAGCAGTGTTTAGTGGACAGGGTTTGGTCAGCAGCCTCCTGTCCCCATGGACACCCCAAGGGCAGCAGATCCACACCTGGAGGCACCTCCAGGTCCTGGGCTGGAGTGGAAGATGTAAACATGTCCACTGACTCAACCTAAAGTATGGTGAGCCCGAAGCCAGGCATGTTTAAGGAATCTGATGAGGAGAAAAGGAGGATGGAAAGAAATGAGACACAGAGAAACCTGCAATTATCAATAGGATGGATTTTCTTCCCTTTTTGACAGGGATAGAGCTACCCAACCTATTATTATGTGTGCGTAATTACATATCTCTGCAATAGATCACTCAGGTAAGGAGAAATATCTACTGCCTGGGAAACATCACTAATTGTTCCTTTTTTGTTGGCATGCTTTCTGATTGGAGTAATTATAGACCTGCTTCCTCATTCTCTTTTGCTCTGAAGATTTTGAAGACATATTTCTTCACAGATCCCATAAAATTAAGCACCTTGCACCTCTTAATTTTGGATTTTTTGTTCCCCTTTCCTACCTTTTCTTCCCTTGGACAGAATATTGCCAATTTTACTGTGTGTGAAGAAACCTAATGCAACAGCTTCAGCATCCCACCATGCTGTGCATTGTACATGCTACAAAAAGTCCTTGATTTCAATCACTATGAAATTCTTGCACTAATTTTAGTAAAGCTTTTGACTTCCAAAATTATCACAAGTAGCAAAAAGGAAAAAAAAAATTAGATCTATTAAGTAGCTTATGTCTAATATAAGTAGATAGCTAATTGGCTTTGGTACACTGAAATCAAGTTCTGACAGTCTGGGAGATGCCTATCTCAGGTGTGTCAGCAAGTTCTTTATCAGGATGCTGCAAACCCAGCCAGAGCTGCAACAGCACCCACTCAGACAGGTCACAGAACATTCTGCAGCACACAGTCTGAGCAGGAGAGCACAGGAATAGAGCAAGGCCCTTTAACAGGCAGAACTTACAGATTGTTGCTGATTCCTCCACTCAGCTCCACAGCCTGCATTTCTAGCAGAGCTCAGAGGAGGACAGTGCGCCATGGCTGAGAGACCCAGCAGTGATGAAGGTTCACAACCTCTTTTGACAAGTCTTTCCCACCTAATCTGAGTTCTACATCCACCCTTTATTGCTATCTTGAGGATAAATTAAATCTCATGACCTACAAATATCTCCAACTGCAGCACTTCTCACCCTGACTTGGACCCCGATGGTCCATCTTACTCCAGCTACAAACACTGGTCTTCATCAATATCCTCAGGTCATTTTAGACCTAAGCCTTTTGCTCTCCTGCCATGTTTTTGCTTTTCTTTACCTTCTAAAACATCAAAACAGGAAGAAAATATTTATGCCACACTTTCAGGTTTTGCCGCAGAAACAAAGCAATTAAAATATCCAGCTCTTTCAGGAGGCTGTAATCTCCTGACCATGGATCTCTGGAAGCCAAATTCCTCTATACAATGAGATGCTTTGAGATTGAGTAACTCAAGTTCAGTTTTCCTATCATGGCAGTGCACTTATTCCATGAAAAATCACCATGAGAAGCCAAAGCTCAGCAGTCCCCTTGCCTTTCCTCTAATCCTGTACCACGGGCTTTACAATGGATTAAAAGACAAATCCTCATCTCGTTCTGCCCACCCCATGCCAAGTCTTCTCTTGCCTGGGGGCTTCTGCTCAGATCTACATGAATGGAACAGGCAGAAAAAAATTCAACAGCTTGGTTTTATTGAGCAGATCTTATAACTAGATCTAAACCCCAGTCCAGTCAGGGAGACAATTTCTTATACCACACACAGGTTGTGGCTGAGCCTGAAGTCTGGGATGATTTTGTTTATTTACTGGATCTATCTCCCAACTAAGAAATGTACTAAATTTTCCAAGCATCTGCATAACCTGATGACACAAAGCTCCTTTATGAAGATGTGTATCTTTGGAGTAATTAATTTATCATGTGATGGAACTGTTGCCCTGGTTACTACAGAAATTATTCAATAACAGAGCAAATTGGTATGTAAACAGTAACAGTTATCTAACTTATTGGCACAAAAATAACTGCTGACAAGTGCATTCCACACACTCCAAAGGCTCTGTCCAGCTCAAATGTACTTCCTTCTTCAGACTCCTCCTTTATTCAGATCCTATTCCTTATTTCAGTGAAGAGCTCCTCAGCATCCCAACCCGCTGAAAGCACCACCATCATCAGTCAGAACTGCTGAAGCCATCTTTTCCTTGGCCTGGGGTGAAAGCCCTACAGACATCAAACAGACGGAGCAGTGTCCAGTCCTTCATTGTCCAGCAGGGTGATGTCAGCAGCAGCTACTTCTCATCCTATTCTTTATCCTGTTCCTCATCCTATTCTTTATCAGATTGAGTGCTAAACTGAGGAGACCATTGCTCACAAGGTCACATAACCCAAGTGTGCTGCCCCTCCTGGCTGGCATTTCTAATAAAGGATTCCTGGTGTTGAAAACAGAGCTCAACAGGAGCACAAATCCCTCCCCCGGAGGAGGCTGCCAGGGTCTCCAAAGACAGGTCAGACCTCATGTCCATATAAACAATAGGCTCCCACTATGCCCAGTGGGGCAAGAGTCACCAGAGGGCATAAACATGTGCAGTTGTGAATGCTTGAAACCTGCACAGGATAAATTACATAAAGAAGCAGCCCCAGAGCTGAAGACACACCTTTTTGTAGAGCTCCCTGTGCAAACACAGAGTGTGCTTCCAGCACTCTGCTCTCTGGGCTGCTGAGCAGCCATTCCCATGGAATGCTGAAGGCATGAGCACCTTGATAGTATTTCTTCCTCAATTACATTGATTTTTCTTTTTTTAATTGTCTGCAAAAACATGACCAACTACTACCTTGGTAAACTATCACAGTCATATCATGCAACTACAAAACTATCCCATATCATGCACTACAGAGTGCTTTTAACCATTAAGGTAGCCTAGTTATTGGCTTCTTTTGAAGAAAATATCTCTAAAAGCAATTCCAAATGTTATGTGCATGTACAGTAGGAATTTCCACAAATGACTGGCCTGGATCAGCCACTGCTGTTCAGGGACACGGGGGCTGGCTGTATTGCAGCTGAGGTGGTGATTTCTGCATGTTGTGATGGACAAAAAACTGCTACCAAAGTGTGGGCCTTGGCTGTGTCTAAACATTCCTGTGCCCACCTGGCTGCTGCTCCTGTCCTAAAATGAGCCTATGAGAAAGTTCCTACCTTTTAAATTTGTTGGAGGATTTAAGAAACACTATAGCATTGCATGGCAGAGTTTTTAACTATTATTTTGTGCACATAAAAGTAGCACAGAGAATTTAAAGGTGAATCCCAAGTTCAGACAAACTAAGATGTTTAGTTCAACTGGATAAATTTAGACTGATGGGGTAATGAAAGGGGCATTGACAACCACTTGTGAGCTCCTTTAACATATCTATTTCCAGGAAATGTAACATCTGGTGTATACCACATCCATTATCCTATCTGTCCAACTTAAGTGCACACAAATAATATATGTGCATGACTGATTTCCCTGCTGATGTCTTTATTATTACTTTGAGCAGATGAAATCTAGACCAGTCTTTTACTGTTACATTTTGTTTTCTGCATTCCAATGTCAAATTGCTTAATTATGTGATATTTGGTCACACTCTGCAAATGTTTCTTGCTGTCATTTTAGTGCCCAGTAGTTAGAGCAACAGGTAGAAAAACCAGTCAAAGTGCAGAAACATGCATGTTATTTTGATTCAAAATGGTATAAGGTCATAACCACGTCACTTGTACAAACCAGAAGCAAAGTCTTAAGTGATTTGTCAGACACAGTAGCTAAAACTAGAATTTGCTTCCTGTGATTCCATGCAGTCTAGCCCCTGGCCCTGCACAGGACCCCCAACAATACCACCCTGTGCCTGAGGGCATTGTCCACACTGAAGGGAGCACTTGTTTGGTTTTACAGAACTTTCAGAGGATCTAGACCTCCATGGGTTAATGCTTTGTACACAAATGAGACCTCAACAGGGAAAAAAATCATCCCATCTTGCCTTCCCCAGTAGATACATGCTTCTATTTTGAGAGGAAAACAGCTCTTAGAGGAAGCAACTTGTAGATTTAGAATACTACTTTTAAAGTGCCCTGAAGGCCACACAGCAGCTTGGAAGCAGTACAATGCAAATGAAATGAGTGGGAGATGAAAGATTTTAACAAGCATTGAGAGCAGGATAATTTTGTATCAGTCACAGCAGACATTTCTCAGCCACGGGACTGAGTGCCAGAAAAGGAACCAAGAGCCTGAATTCAGAATGTCTGCCACAGCCCCAGCACTTGCAAACCGATCCCTGGGGGCAGATTTGGGCTGGTGACAGCAGTGGTGAAAGTGCAGGTGGACATGAGGTGCCAAAAGGCTCCTGGATTTGAATGCTGCCTTCTTTTTGCCATCGCTCCCTGGACTGCTGCCTCTCCAGAACTCGGGGAAGAATAAGGAGAAAATGTATATAGAGAAAAAATTAGCTGAGAAATGGTGGATACGGAATCTCTGCCCCTTTTATCTGAGTTTTACCACGTTCCCATGCCTGGGGACATCTCTCTCAGGGGCTCTGTCCAGCTCTCAGCCCTCCCCAACCCCTCCCTTTCTGTCAGTGGGAAAAGGAGACATTCCCTGAAAGCAGCAGAGGAGCTGGGGATGTGAGCAGGGGTGTGAGCAGGGATGTGAGCAGGGGTGTGAACAGGGGTGTGAGCAGGGGTGTGAGCAGGGGTGTGAGCAGGGATGTGAGCAGGGATGTGAGCAGNAGCAGCGATGGAGGTAGGGGTGTGAGCAGGGATGTGAGCAGGGGTGTGAGCAGGGATGTGAGCAGGGGTGTGAGCAGGGATGTGAGCAGGGATGTGAGCAGGGGTGTGAGCAGGGGTGTGAGCAGGGGTAGAGCCCTGAGTGCTGGGACTCTGCTGTACCAGGCACAGACACTGCCACAGAGCCAGGGGAGGCAGGAGGAGAATCCTGGGCCGTGTGTGCAGAGAGGCTTTAAAATCAAGGCAGAAAGCCAATACTTGCACAATGGACCAGCTCAAAATACCCTGTCTTGGGAGCTTGGAGTCAAGTTCACGACAGCAAAGGACCATGAACACCTGCCAGTTCTTACTGCAGACTTACTGCACTTTGCTGCTTCTAAAAATCCCTCTACGACATTCCCTTCACTTGTCAGCTGCTGGGCTGTGAGTTACAGACTCTGTTTTGCCAGTCCTGAACACTTATCTCTCAAGAAGGTCAAAAAGTAGAAATGAACCTCAAACCACCCCTTTCTGAAGACCGGGAAAGTGAAGAAACAACGGCACGAGTACATCTCAACACAGCAGGCACATTTCTCACCCCACCTCTGCTAACAGGCACCTTGGAACAGCGCCAGCAGCCCTGAGGGACAGGGATGTCACTCCTCCAGTGACAAACCTACTCACCAAGATATTCATTACAGACCCTCCACATCTGCAGACTGGCAGGGTGAAACCATTCCTCACCCACCCACAAGATTTACCATCCAAGGTATCATAAGCACCCCAAGTGAATCTGGCACTGGGAGGGGAAATCTCCATGGAAGAAGGAAATGTCCTTCTCAGGGAAAGAGGGAGAAATCTCCTTCTCCACCACCACCAAATCGCTCAGCATCCAGTGAGGCACCACCAAGGAAGCATCAGAGACCTGGAATTCGTGGACAAAATACTGGAATTCAGATTTTCAGGATGCCAGCCCCTGTCCTCAGCTCGGCCCTGCCTCACAGCAGTTATTTTAGCCATGCCAAAGGGAACAAGCCCAACTGACTGTACCCTCAGGACTGGAAAGTTTTAGCACCATGCTGCAAACTTGCCACACACCTTACATCTGTTCTTCTGGTTCCTCTAAAGCACTGGGTCTGTGCTACCTTAACTCTTGGAGTGAGGAATTTGGAAACTTTGGTAAAGATATATTGATGTTTTGGAATATCGTAAGTCCTCTTTATGAACTCATATAGCATAATCTTAACTTTATGAGTTGTTTTCATCATCTACTCAAACCATTAAAATGGCTGCTGTGTTCACGAATGTCCAGGCCACCTGGTATTCCTCAAAATGTTATTTTTTATTTTAAAATAATCTGAAAGGTGCCTTTGAAATAGCATAATCTCTGCACAGGTGAAACACTACTGAAAGAAGAAATGAAAAAAAAAAAATCAACATGCAATGAATTTTGCAAGAAATCATGAGGAGAGAGGGTTTCAAAACAGAAATCATGCTCTCTGAGCTTGGGGGCTCCAGGCTCAGCTTCCCAGCTCTCAGCCAAAGCAGAACCTGAATTAAAGTGCAGCCACAACTCTGGGGCTTTCATGCTGATGCAACACCCCCCATTTCCTCGCTGGATGCAGGAGCCAAAACAAACGTGGAGGATTTGCATTAATGTGTCGAGACCCAAAGAGAGGCACAGAAACATCCCAAATGAGCAAGTCAAAGCTGCTCTCAAGGAACCATTCCACTTTGTCCCACCCCCAATCACTCTTCCCATATGAAGTTGCTATGGTGATGATAATTACTCTTGATCAGCAGGATACAGTAATTATTGCAATAAAAATCACATAAAGCTTGTCACTACATGTGTGAGACAGGGATTGTCTCTTCAATTATGCATCATTCCTTGCCCTCCCCCTCCCTTTAAGGTAGGGTGTTGGGGTTTTTTTTTGCTGCAATTATGTAGTAAAAGAGAAGAAATTCAATTATTTCTTGCTAATATCAACTTTGCAGGAGATGATGGCAGTTGCCAGCAGCTGTTTGGATGATCCCAATCAGGCAGTTTCTGATTATTTCCACAACAAAGGAGGTAAACAGGATTTGAGAACTTACGGCAAAAATTAAATGGCTTAGTATTTCAAAACATATTCTGGAGAGGTTTGAATAGTGGTCTAAAGGTTTTCAACTATTGGAGCCCTCAGTTCTCCAGTCTGATGTTATGATCATGGGGCTGAAGCTCAGCAGAAGAGCCCCCAGGTTCCAGTTCACACTCTGGCTGCAGCTCCCTGCTGGCTGTTTGTGGGCAGAGCCCTGGCTCTGGAACAGCACACAGCACCCCAGCCCAGGGCTGATGGTTCTCACCTGAGCAGCTCTAAGGCAGCTCAAGCTTCAAGGCTTGTTTACCCCCTGTTTGTCATTTTAATTTGTCGACCTTCATTTTCAAAGTAGTTGCAAGCACGCTGTGATTGATGGAGGGAGTAACCTGATATCGATATTCTGAAGACATCCATCATGAACTCTAATCTCAGATATAACTGTATGTGGAAGCCTTTCTAGAAATCACTCTCCTCCTTTGTGTGCCTAAGTGCACATAAGAACTTACACACACATTCAGACAAAACCACTTTGCTTTAGGACATGTGCTGCACGCTGAGCTGGGAGAACACCCTGAGTCATTCCTGCCTGGCTTTGGGCATTTGATGCTTTGGGTATTGCTTACAAACTGTGCCTGACACGGGGCCCAAATGTTTCCATCTCCCCAGAGCCCACAAACAGCATCCCTTTCATTACCTGTGGATCAGTCAGAATCCATCGAAATTGCATTTTACAGTATCTTATTTCATCTCTACATTTTGTAACTGCTTCAAAAGAAGCAGGGGGAAAACAATATCACAGGATATTTTCAGCAGGTCGTACATTGGACAATAGCACAGCAGAAATCAATCAGCATTTCAGTAATGCAAATGTTTTAAAGAGCACAAAAAGTTGTTGATGCGAGTTTAAGATCTGCTGAACCAACAGGTTTTGAAGCACTGCCTTAGGAAGGTAACTGGCTTTTTTTGAGTACCTATATGACACAATCTTTTGTTATACTCCTCTATGACATAATGTTCTGTAGTCATTAATATGGGACTAATCTCACAGGCATCTCATCTGCCCTCAATGGAATGGGAGCGAGGCCAGATCCTTAAGTATGCAAAAATGCAAGAAAAAGATTTATCTGTCTATCAGCATGTATTCATTCCACTTAAATTTTTATTTGTTCATTATCAGTTTAACCAGCACTTCACAATGTAGAGAAACCAGGAGGCCTCTATCAAAAAGCAGAGTAGGTTTAGGGGAAAACAAGAATTCTGCCTCCCTTGAACCAAGGCAAGAGTGAGAGGCTGCAGAGCAGAGTCAGTACAGGGAACAAAACTAACATTTTATCATGTTATAGGAGACAACAGAAAAAGGAGATGGCAGATTACCTTTGATGCCTTTGACAGGTCTGTTTGGTTCATGCATTCAGCCAGCTGTAATTTTAAATTGTCATAATTGCAAGTCTCAAAGCAGTATGAACTGGAATTTGAGATGAGGATCCTGGAGCCAGAATTCATGTTCTACTGCCCACTCACCCTGAGCTTTCTCTGTGAACTTGGCCATATCACTCAGCCTCAAAGTCACTGTCCAATAATTTGAAGGTTTTAAAATTTGGGAGGATTTAACGAAACCCCAGATCTCAGTACTGGCACCCAGCTGTCAAGTGAAATCGTGTCTATGTCCTTCTTGCACACCACACATCTTAAACATAGAAACCACAATAAAATTCTTCAGAAAATACTTCAGAATCACTGAACACAGAAGGTGTCACAGCATGAATTCAGCATCATCTGAACCATCAGAACTTTGTCTTTCGGGCAGGCTGACCCCTAGGAGCTTCTGCTGTGCCTCCAAATGACAATTCTCAGTTCCTTACTAAAACTAAACTTGCACACACAGCATGTTTCTAAATTAAAGCCGAACACCACCTCGTGCTCAAGCCTTCCCATCATTTTGCTGTTTGTTGCCACCTCCAGTTAAACTCTGAATGTTGTTTTCTGATAGTCTCATTCAAGAAAACCAATGTTTTCCTTGCCAAAGAAATCTCTAGAACTTCTGCAGACTCACCTGTGGGACACCCTACACACCATGGCCTAGCACTGACTGGCCAGCTCACTAACAGCATGTTGTTGTTTTCTTTCTCTTCCTAAAAATTCCCAGTTTTCCATCCAGCCCAGCAGGCAGGAGGGGATGGGTGTTTTCCTGCCTATGTGAGGTATGCAGACCTCTGTGCCCCTCAGGACAATGTCTCACTTGTTCCCCTTCCCAAGGGGATGGCTGGAAGATGCTCCGGCCCCAAGGAGATCAAAGAGCTGCCAGGACGGGCTGGTCAAGCATTTCCCTTTCATCTGAATATATTGTTTGTGATTCTGAGCCATTCCCAAAGGTGAAGAAGGCTTCTAATCATTGCAGGAAGAGCTCTTGGAGATGACAGCAAGAGAAAAGAGAAGATTAAGGATTGCTTACAAGCACCAGGGCACAGCAGGTTACATATTTGGAGTAAACTGCATTTGTTGATTTTACTTAAACAAATTTCTAACAAAGAGTTAGAAATTCAGGCAGCATAAAGGAAACAATCACTTAACATTGGTACCTTATAATGGAACAGGGGCTGCTTTATTGCCAGGTTATCTTTTATACTGTAAGATGTGCATTTTGTAATATCTTGCATTTCTAAGAATTAACACTGCACTAAAATAAAAGGGACTGAAATTATTTTCATTACACTCAATATTTTTAAGAGAATCACTGAATTCATAAAGCAAAGCAATTCTGTGTTCTCATAAATCACACAGAGAAACTGAAAACAAGACAGAGCCCTCTAGAGTGCATAAAACAGCCCCAGACCACAGAATTTTAAGTTTCTTCTAGCACAGCTTTTTCTCTTAGTTCAGCAATTAATTTTTAAAACAGTGACGTGAAATTTATCCAAATTTCATTTTGTTGTTGTCATCTGTCATAACAAAGCAGACCAAACTCCATGTACACCCTTTTGCTGTAAGGATGAGCCCATTGTCCCTTGAAGTAATTTGATAAGGTTTCTGTAATTCAACCAAAGGGAATAAAGATTTTTCAAATTTTATTTTTCACTTCTAATTTTCCCCACTGTGGCAGCACTGAAGGAAGAACCAGTGAGAGGCAGACCTCAGCCAGGGCTCTGTAAAACTGCTAACAACAGCTCTCAGCTGGAGTGAGAGGGTGCAAGGATCCAGGAGCCTGATCCAAGCCCTGCCACTGCAGCTCCTGTCTTTGACCCCCCAGCTAAGCAGAGGGTGGTGACATCACATAATTTTCAGGACTGAAATATGTTTGACATCCAAGAATTCCAGCTCGTTCAGATCCCCCAAGTGGTTTAAGTGCAGGATGAGGGCCCAGAGCTGCTGTGCTTGACCTCCCCAGGAAGGAAAGAGACAAAATCCTGGTGCTTCCCAGTGCCCGAGGCCCCTCCCAGGGGGGCTCGGTGCCGGCAGCCTCCTGCCACGGGCTCCTCTCCACTGCTGCTGTCACAGGAGCTCCACACTGAATAATCAGTGAAACATGTTCAGCCTCCAGAAGCAGATGGAGCTGCTGTGCAGAGGAGCTGCAGATATTCCTCTCCTGCTCTATTTTAACAGTAATATTTTCACTGGAGCAAAAGGAAAACATGCAGTATTAAGTGCAAGTATCTCCTGTATAAATATTTATCTAAGGGAGAAAAAGTGTCCTTGTGTGCAACCACAGGTGCACAGACAAACACTTCAACACCAAATTCCATAAAATAGCCTTCGGACAAGGAGCTGAGCAGTGTTTGGACAGATGGCCAGTTCTTCTAGAAATGCTTCATTTTACCTCCATTGTTTTAGTCAGGGCAGGCTGCTCTACTGCAAGCAATATTCTGTAGCACCCTTTTCATTCAGTAGTTTCCATGAATTATACAAATGAGGGTTTACCACAGTCCAGGAGTAAGTTGCAGGGTCACTAAAACCTCGAAGGCACTTGTCTTTGCACAGAATTCACAGAGTGCTCAGCACAGGCTGGGGCAGTCCTGCTGGCAGAGAAGGAACTGGGAAAGTTGAAAGCCTGGAGGGTCCACAGCTGAAAGACTAAAGAGTGTCATCAAGACTGAGAGAGGCATATTAATACATTTAAAAAATAAACAAGTAAATAAATAAATGGGAAACCCCACCCCCAAAAAACCAAACAAAAAAAAAACCCAACCAAAACCACTTCAGTGAGAAGTGTCTGAAATCTGAAATAGAGGGGAAAATTCTTTCAGCTCCTGTAGCTAGCTGAGGCAAGTTCCCTGGTATTTCTTCACTGGGAAGTTTCTTCCCTTTGGCTATACAGCAGCTCATGCCTACAGGAGAGGAGAAAGCTGATAACCAGGATTAGGTGAACTGGTCTAGATAAAGAACTGACTTGAACCTCTGCCCAAGGTTTGAACCCAAGGCTTGCTCTTCAAATCAAGTATTAGGAGGCAGTTTTCCTCCTTTCCTTTTTTCCTTGCTTCCCCTTGTCCAAAATCTCTTCTCTTCTGTCCTGGGTGAGAGCAGATGTTTTAGGATCTCGCATCCCAGAGAACCTTTTCCCTCATTTTGACAGTCCTGTACACCTTGTAGCTCCTTTCCAGTGAGATGATTTCCCAGATTTGGGAGGACAGGGAGTGTGGAAGCCTCTCCTGCATCACAGCCTCTCACTGCCCCTCATGCAGCTGGGGCAGCAGCAGCAGCTCCCAGTGCTCTGAATCCTGAGACCCCTGAAGGAGCCCTGCTGTTCAAAGATTGTTTAAATCACAGGGCCACGATGATATGCTGCATCCAAAAATTTTAAGTAATGTGACATTTTTAGGGGCTCCTGCAGCCACAGCATCCTCTGGCCTGTATGGAGGTGACACATCCATACAAGGCATGGAGCTCTTGCACATTTGGACCCTTTCTTGGAAGGATTTCACCAAATAGTCAGTCCAGGCACTGCTGCTGGCCACCAAAATCACATGCTGAATGCAGTTTCAGAATATTCTCTTCTGCACTCTCTGTGTTCTGAGAAGAGAAAAACTTCCTTAGTACTTGAACATACACTTAAAAGATCTATAAAGCTGCCAGTCAACATCAAATGTCTCTTTGCAGACAGACTCTTTTCTACAGCCAGGGGATGGTATCAATAAAAAGAAAAAACAGAAGGCCTTCAAGGCAGTAGTTATTCCTGCTCCCTTATTCTTTAAGTATTTAGCCAATTTAGGAGAAAGGCAAGATCGAAATGCAGGATAATCAATGTAAGCTGACACAAGGCCTAAATTTTATATGCCTTTTCCTATTTCTCTTCCAAAATATCAGAAGACGAGGAAATATGATTTTTAAATGAGCATAGTTAATACACCCTGGAATGAACAATAAACAGCTGAAATGAGCTCCTCAGCCCATTCTTTCAAAGTGTCTAATGTGTAATCCTGGTAACACTTAACATTCATTTGAACATGAAAAGGCTTCAGGCTAGAGGTGCTAATAAGAACACCCCACACTTCAGCTTTAAACAGACATGGCAATTTGTATTTCAATAAGGGAAAAAAAAATCAGTCTTGAGGAAAGAAATACCTCCACTCCTCCACTGTATCCATTTACAGTACTCACGTGCACACATTTCAGCATCACTAATGCAAATCCAGCATCAGGGAGACAATTTAAATTGCCCTTCAAAAGGCAGAAAAAGAAACATATCATTAGCATGACATCTCACTCCTCTGAAATGCATGAAAGGCTGGTTGTGCTGCATAAAGGTACAGGTAGGTGTAAATGAAAAAATGCATTCTTTGCTTGGTGATAAGGAAAATGTGGAAACAGAAATGCCAGGGTGACAGATTATCTTCTGCTTTTTCTTACTGTGCAGATCTGACAGCTTCACATTGAAGCCACATTATAATAAGGCTGGAATCCTTTACCTGTTGGGAATGTAGGACTCATGTTTGCTTCTGCTTTAATCAGGAAAAAATAAAAACTCAACTCATCACCAGCACTGTGTCTTGCTCTCTCATTTCCTGGGAGCCTCATCAACATCTTCTGTCTTGTCAAAGTGAATTTTAATTGCTGCAGGATGACATGTTTTTTGGTGCCACCTTTTTTTGGAGCCAGGTCTGACTTCAGTTCCTGTACATAGAAGAATGTTCTGTGAGAAACCTGGAATAAGCCTTGAAAGCAAAATCCTCAAGAAAATTTAGTGCTAACTGCCTTGGTTTTTTTTATGTGATTAAACGATTGCCTGAGTTTTTGTGGAAGTCAGAAAGAAATTATTATTTTATGAACTGCTTCTCTCACTTCTAACTCATCAAATTGAGTTCAAATGACAAATAGTTACTTCTAACAGCATGTTAGCAAATCTGTCCCAGAAAAATCATGTGCCTGTGTATACATGAACATTTGTCCTATATATTAGAAATTCTCACAAGGAGATTCTGGAAAGCTGAGGGGAAAATCCAAAGCACAAATTGGAATGAAGAAATCAGCATTACTCAGCGTGTTCTGGTGATAGAACAGAATTGATCTGCCTGAGCTGTTGTAGATTTGATCACTGTAGATCCAGGGCACATTTGTGCAGAGGCTGCCTGTGGAAGTCACACATTCCAGGGTGTTCTTTGGGAAAGAGGAGAACATTTGCTATATGGAAATCAGTGCAGGCTGTTATGGGAACACCTTAAGCAATTCCATGGAAAACCTCAGGAGCTGCCAAGCCAAGTTTTAGGCTACAAAGGGGAATGAGAAAGATAAGTAGCTCTGAAAATATGTGGTGGAAATAAAAAGCTGCACAATAAACCCTGAACTTCTCTCTGTGACCTAAAATAAGGAAAATTTGAAGATTATAAATAAATCTAATATTAGGCTTTCTGATATAAATTTCCTAAAGCACAAAAGTTGCTAAAATCTTCCCTCTCTTCCTCATGCATACAAACTGATTTCATCAGCCCCACAAACCTGAGACATGAGGTTGCTGCTGCTTCGCTCTTTTTTTTTCTTTTTTTTTCTTTTCTTTTTTTTTTTTTTTTTTTTTTGGTGAGCTTTTTTCCCCTGTGCTTTTTATGCTTTTGCCACTGTTCAAAAATATCTTCTAAAATCTGATGTAATAAAGACAGAATTACATCCCTGGGCCCTCAGGAAGATCAATAAGTAAGTTAATTTCCTGAGTGGCCATAGAGCTCCTGGTTTGTGAGAGAGAAAAAAGGACTAAAGGACACAGAAATGTGGGCCCAGAGCGAGCTCCAGCAGCAGTCCTGGCTCCCTGCAGGCTAGGACTCCCGTGATGTTTGTGCTTTGCTCTCTCCTCCCTTTGCACCCAGCCACAGCTCTCAGAAATAAGGAGAAGGTGTCCCATTCCTGGGACAGCTTCCGTGGGGAGCCAGGGCAGGGATGGAGGGAAGGAGGGAGAGGGGCAGGGAGGGAGGGAGGAAGGGTCTGGGAGGGCTTTGCTCCATCCTGCCTTTGGCACAGGAGCACCACAAGCTCCCTGGCCAGCCAGCAGCCTCAGCCCTCCTGTTCCCTGCCTGCTGCTGATTTTCCCTGCTGGGAGCAGCAGGCCGGGGAGCAAACAGAGCTGATCTCAGAGAGGGACAGCCCCTGTGCGGGCAGTCACTCCTCTGCCCTGCTCCAGACATGAACAGGTGCACACAGGGATGGGAAAGGGGAAGATTGTCAGATCCTTCGATGAAGAGAATCCTGAGCTTTCCCATCCCTGCAAAACCAGCTCCTCTGCCCCCTCCTCAGCCAGGAGCCTGCTGATGCAACCCGTGGATGACAAACTGGAGCCAGATTAACGACAAACCCCAAAGCAGCCCAGCTCAGATTGCTGTGGAAACTCATCCACGAAATGATTACTCCTCAGTTGATAGCCAAAGGTCTCGTTTGAGCAGATGTTAATCCATTTTGAATGCACAAGTTTCTTTCACTGTTCCAATTTAACCCAGGAACACCCAGCCCAAACCAAACTGGCAGATGCAACCCCAGTCCCCCCAGACTGGCACCCTGGGCACTGCAGCAACCAAGGGGCTCTGGGGAAAGAGAAGTGTTGGAAAAGTTAGAAAAGTGAAGCTACTGAGTCTCATGGCTGCTGGAAATGAAGAAGGTTCATTTTCCCTGCAGTGCAGTCCCTAAAACTGGGTACCTGGATAAAGACTCCGAGCTTCTCATGGTTTGCACAGCACAGAACTGGGGGAGATGCTGCCATGGAAAAGTGGAAGAGTCTTGTCTCTTGATAGTTACTGCACATCCAGTCTCACCAAAACTCAGTTCTGACCTGAGGGCTCTCTGGAGCAGTAATTTAATCAGATTTGTCTGTGGGGGAGCTCTAGAAATTGCCACCTGTGAACGTTTCCAGGAGGGAACAAATGAGTGCTGAAAAAACATCATGTTAAATTTAAGGTAATACATACAGCTTCTGCACTTTGGCCTCAGTTTTCAATCAGCCAGGTTCAAATGTAGCTTATCAAAAGCTCTAGGAGCAATCAAATCCACTTTCATGGGCCTTTAGTAAAAAGGGTAACATGTATAAGCTTTCCTAAGCAGCCTAAAAAAAAAGAGTTTACATTAAAAGATGTAACAGATACACAACTATGCTCAAATATTTTTATTTGTCTAACATAAGGAATAAAACAAGTTACAGCAAAGCATGAAATCTGATGAGGATTCTACCTTAAGGAAAAAAAAATTGTCTTTTATAATAACAAATAGTTGGAACCAGCACATTGCTTTCGCGACATTGTTCCCTTCAAGACAAGTCCAAACGGTTCAACATTATGAAAACTCTGCCTATTGCTTTGTACCAGAAAATTTATTACCCCCAAATCATTTACAACAGACAGCATGCATTCCAAAACTGATTTGTTACTTTAGGCCACAACAACTCACTTTCAACGCTTAAAGAATCCATTATACTGCGCAAAGGAAAGCCCATGAACAGGACACAGAGAAGCTTCAAGTGGAATTCCAGTAAAAAGTTTGGATGGAGGAAGGCTGCAAACCCAGCCAGACGATTCACTGGGAGCCTTCTGGGCACCCTGGACTGGGGGGAAAGATTGAATACGATTTTTATCCCGTGAAATGTGCGAGCATTTGTCACAATTTCAGCAAGCTGCTTGCTTGGTTGGGAGAAAGAAGCGAGGCAGTTAGAGTCAAATATGATTAACACAGGAACTCTGCTCTGTGGGAGATGTCATTACCTGCTGACAGAATGGGGCATTTGTCTCACTTTGCTGCAGCACAAAACACATTATGTGTGTTCAGCACTACTCTGCTCCTCTGATTTTGTTATGAGCCACAACAGACACTTGGGCCAGTTTGATTTATTTGATTAAAATGCCTCAGACATTTTTCAGCTGTGGAGGCCACTGCAATTTAACAACTGCTGGTCTTAGAGCTTGCCTGAGAGCAGAGGAGTGTTACACCTCAGGAGGCAAACCCAGCCCAAGGAGAGCCAGGCCAGAGCAGTCCCACAGAACCTGATCCAAAGGGAATTCTGTGTAAAGGGGCCACAGGAGGTGGGAGCAGCCCCTGGTGCCCAGGGCACAGGGTGGGCACTGAGCTGATGGCACAGAGGTGACACAGGGTGGGCACTGAGCTGATGGCACAGAGGTGACACAGGGTGGGCACTGAGCTGATGGCACAGAGGTGACACAGAGGTGACACAGGGTGACTCTGCAATGGCACCAGGCTGAACATCTGCATCTGGGCACTGAGCTGATGGCACAGAGGTGACACGGGCCCTGGGGTGCCTGACTCTGCCATGGCACCAGGCTGAACATCTGCATCTGAAGATCAAAGAGCTTAGCAAGCAAAGCAAGGCTTACAAAGTTACCTACACTCTTGATTTACAGCCTCTTTAATCACAAGGGACAATTCTCAGCATTTTTTTTTTAAAATCACTGCAAATTCACGTCATTAAGAGTCTTTTTCTACTAAGTTATCACAAAGTTTGAAAAGTGACATGGAAACAGCATCTGTTTACATGTGATACATGTTTGGTTAGCGTTTGAAAGTCTGTATTTCTTTGAACTGATGCATACCCAAACAGCTCAACCAGGGCTTTAAATTGTAATCCTATAGGACCAAAATACAGGAAACTGCTTTGAAAAGAAAACTAAAACCCCAGAGCACGAGTGTGAGTCACTGTGGTGACTCAACCAGTCGGCTCTGGGTGCTCAGCTGCCCCTGGGGTTTGCCCACAGCAGGAGGAACTAAGTTCTTTGCAGGTAAAAATGTTGTTCTGAGTCCTTTGGAGGTGACAGTGTTCTGATTTTAATATGTGGTGTTTGCAGCTTCATTTTTAATCCAAAGCCGTGGGACCAAGGAGCCCCAGCATCCCCGAGCCCAGCTTGGTGCTCTCAGAGCTTCTCATAACCTGCTCAGGGACTGGGCAGGGGACAAACTGGGTTCCTTGATCCACTGTCTCTCCCTGGAGTCGTGTTTTAGTGGTCTATTTAATAATCACTACTGCTGGAAAGTGATTGTTTTTATTTTTAAAGCTGTTGGACATCTGTTGTTCCTTTAATGTAAACAATCCTTCTCTCTCTCTTTTTTAATCCCACACCTATTTTGCTTTTCAGTTCTCTCTTGAAAATATTGACTGTAAAAAATCCAAACTGGCCAAATCCACTCCAAGCTATTCTGAGCACACTGCTGCAGAATGAAGCACAGAGTAAAAAAAGAGCATTATTATCTATCATTTAAATTATTTCCAAAGCTACCATTTAAGATGTGGGTTTTCTGTGATCTTTGTCCAAGAAAAATCACCAGTGACCTTACTGAGATTTCTTTGGGCACACACAGCAGAGCAGGGAGTGACCAGGGGATTTTACAGTACACAGAAGCCAGGCTGCTGCAGGTGGGCACGAGGGCAGGCTGCTGCCAGAGGGGCTCCTCAGCACTCAGCTGCTCTCTCTCCAGGGATGTCACACCTGGGAGGAGATAGCACATCCCCAAAGTGCACCTCTTGTTTGCTCATAACAACACATGGACAGGCTGGGAGAGCTGGGGGTGCTCACCTGGAGAGGAGAAGGCTCCAGGGAGAACTCAGAGCCCCTTGCAGGGCCTGAAGGGGCTCCAGGAGAGCTGGAGAGGGACTGGGGACAAGGGATGGAGGGACAGGACACAGGGAATGGCTTCCCACTGCCAGAGGGCAGGGCTGATGGGATATCGGGGAGAAGTCCTTCCCTGTGAGGGTGGACAAGGTGTGGCTGCCCCTGGATCCCTGGCAGTGCCCAAGGCCAGGCTGGACAGGGCTTGGAGCAGCCTGGGACAGTGGAAGGTGTCCCTGCCATGGCAGGGGGTTGGAATGGGATGGATTGAAGGTCCCTTCCAACCCAAACCCTTCTGGGATTCTGGGATTTGTATTTTGGCTCCTGGGTCCACTGGTTTTGTGTCTGTTCTGAAATCCATTTCTAAACACAGACAAGTTCTGAGCTGTAAATTGGCTTGGAAACCAGGCAAGCAGACCAAGTGCAGGCCCAAAACAGATTTCCTGGGTTCTAAAATCCAAACACTGCAGCAACACAAAGCACTCCTAGAAAGCACCCAAAGCCAGGTGAGTGCACACCCCAGCTCAGCTCTCCAGCCAATCTCTGCCTCAAAGCCTCCGTGAGGTGAGGTGAGGAAAATGCAGCCCCGCTTCCAATGGAAACACAGCTCCCTGTCCCTGCCTGCAATTTGCGATGTCAAGTGTTCCACACACCCGCTGGTGAACGCAGAGCCCCAGGAGGGTGATCTCAGCTGCAAAAGCAGCCAGGTCTCCAGGGCTTTTTGGCTTTTCTGGAAGCAGCAGTTTGCTGCAGGGAAGGTGGGATCAGCACCACGCAGTGCCACAGCACGGGCATCACTCCACAGCCTTTGTTCCACCAAAGCCCTGCTCAAGGCAGGTGTTGAAAAGATGGGTTAAAAGGTGAACTTTTAAAGTCCTGAAGGGTTTTTTTTGTTTCCACCCTGGTTTTTCTTCACGTTTCTTAGTAGTGTAGCTGAAGAGTGAAAACAAGTAGTTTTGATTATTACTGTATTGGAGAAGTTATTTAATCAGACAAATGAAAAACATTTGTAGTCATCACAGCCAGCTCTGGGTACCAGAAGCTCTTGACAGCTGGCTCTCCTGGCCCTCTGTGATAGTTTAGGGCCACATCCTCATTAAAAACAGATGCACAAAACAAAACTTCCAACTGCATGGACATGTGAGCACCCTGGTAGTAGAAGAGACCCATTTAGAGGATGCTGAAATATAATTACATCATATATCCATTAGAGGGATGGTCTCTGCAGCTCCCAGAAAACTTGGCAGAGCATTAAAAGCCCGTCAAGGCTGACCACACAATAACTGAAGGGGAGGAAGAAAAAAACACATCAAACCACAGAAAAAGCCTGAGAAAGGATTTCTGGTGTGCTACTGCACTTTTCTTTGATCTAAAACAGAAATAATCTTCTGGAAGGGTACCTAAGGCACATCACTGAGAAAGTACCCAGCACACCTCCACCATGACTTCGCTAACTTCCAAAACTCAAAGGGCGTCTTAGAAGAATCCTTTCCTCTCCAAGGACATCCCTGTGTCCTACGCCCTTTCCAAGGACATCCCTGTGTCCTACGCCCTTTCCAAGGACATCCCTGTGTCCTACCCCACCCCCAAGGACATCCCTGTGTCCTCTCCCATCCCCAAGGACACCTTCCACTGGAACGTGGGAGACAAACGTTCGAACTCCAAGAGTGGGAAAGTTCTGCAGAACTGCTACTGAAAACTTTTCCAAATAAGTCCCAGCTGAGCATCCATCTTCGTTTGAAATCTGCAGGCTTTTCCCAACTCCTGTTTGGAGCTGTTTTTTAGGGGTTAGAAAAAAAAAGGAAATCAGAAAGCAAAACCAAACAATGCAGAACCCCCAAAACTCAAAGAAAAAACCTTGAAACCCCCATCCAAACACAGCTCTGTTCATCCAATGCATCTCCCAGCCTAGGGAATCAGTTTTCTACCTCTGTGAAGGGAAAAAATACAAACTCAGAGTATTCCAACTTTCCTACTCCAAGCTGATAAGGATACTAATGCAGGTACTGCTGCATGTTCCTGATTCCCAGTCCCCACAGGAACAAAACCCCACAAACCCACACAGCATCTCACAGAGACAAGCAATCTTCAGAGAATCAATATAATACGCTGGAAATCAAACCAACAAATGCTCAGCCAAGATTCTTCCATTATCTTACAAATGTTTTTATTAGAACGGAAGTGAATTAATATTACAGGAAGATGATGGAGAAAGTGAAAAAAAGAAAGCAAAATGATGGAAGTGGGGTCAGATCAGACTTTTGGACCCAGGCACAGTGACACAGAACCAGTTCTACCACATGGCAAATGCAGTGTGAGCACTGACACTGTGCCTTTCTGGCTCCCCCTTCTGCTCACTGTCAAATGAATATGGATCTTTTAGATGGAACAGAAAAACTCTTCTTTAACTGTGTGCTTTTCACAGCTAAAAACATTCCCCAAAGCATCCTGGTGGACTGATCCCATCGTGTCCCAGATCTGCAGTTCTGCTTCACCTCAGAGATTCACTCAACTCTCTGCAAACAGCTAAAAGGTGAGAAAGATGAACATTTTAAGTAGGCAATTCTGCAGGAGTAGGTGTAGGGACACAGCAAGAAAACCCACCAGGTAAAGGTTCCCTACTCACACTCACCACACATGGCTTCAGGGAGGAGCATTGTGCACACCTCAGTAATGCCAAAGCAATCCTCTTATCCCTTTATATCAGCATTTTGATCTACTTGCACTCCAAACATGAACACTTGCCTTCATGTGCCAGCTGCAGAACAAGCCAGCCAAGCAGAATTGCCAGCCACAACCTCAGCCAAGCCCTGAGCCTGGGCAATGCAGGAATCTCAGCGTGTATTTGGACCCTGCTCTAGCAAAACCTCCAGCAGAAATGCCAAAGCCAGCTCTTCTTTAGAACTTAATTCACTTCCCTCCACTCCCTTCCATCCTCACTTTCAAAAATCCAGAGGTGAGGTTTGCTTGTGCTACCAACACCCCGAGAACAATTTGATGTAATTCAATAAAGTTCACCTGCTTTCTTGCAAACCACTGTGCTCTCCATGCAGGCACTATTGCTTTATAGATTGTGCTGCTTTTGATGTCCTCTTTGATCAGATGTGCTCCTGAACTTCAATGGAGCTATTTCAGAGCAGCATCTGCGCTGGTGACAGCAGAACCAGCACATTCACAGTTTTTATTTCAGCATTGACTGAGAATATTTGTTCTGGATTGCAACAACTGCAAATGAGCAGGCCAACAGCTTCCTAAAAATAGACAAAGTGCAGCATTAGCAGCATAGCATGTCCACCTAGTGCATTTTTTTCTTGTTAAAAATATATGAAGTACAAAATTCCCTCAGCACAGTGTAGAACAAAGCAAGAGCCCGTCCCTGTCCCAGAGCTGATGTCCAGCACCTCCCACAAGCAGGACCTGTGGACACTGCTCATGTGCTCCATTTCCCTGGCACAGGGAGACGAGTTAGAGAAGATTTCACTCACCACAGAGGGATCAAATCCCTGCACAGAGCATAGGATTGGTAGAACAAGGAAGAGAACCAGATTTTGTTGCCATGCTCCAGTTTTAGCCTTGTGATCTCCTAAGGGAGTGACACAGCCAGTGTCACCCCGCAGTGTCACCCCTGGGCTGAACTCTTCTATGCATGGACACTTGCACAGAGGGCAAGACTGGGACAAAAACAAACCCAAGAAATTTCCCAAACCCGAGGAAACCCACAATGTGTTCTTCAGTCAGAAACTCACAAAATGGTTGAGAGGTGAACATGGCAGTGCTGGGTTGACAGTTGGACTTGATGGTCTTAAAGTTCTTTTCCTACCTTAACAAATCTGTGATTCTGTGGTTCTAAAACCTCACACAAAGCCAGTGAGCAGTTTGCTTGGCAGCTGACTCCATCTGCTGCTTTTTTCCTGGGTGCCTGAGAGTTTTAGCTGGTGACAGATTGTCATCTGCTGACAAAGGAGAGCAGGGATGCTCAGAACCTTGTGATGCCACTTGGCTTCACAGCCACCCAAATCCCCTGTGAAGAACTCAACTTCCAGCCAAACAAAACCACAGTTCTGCTCATATCTGCAGTGGAAGATCTGTAGGGCAAGAAGCCAAAGCTCCAAAGCTGGTAGGCAACAGAACCCTGAGATATTTGGCTGAAGCCTGCAGAAGAGGCACAGAGGAAAACTTGCTGTAACTTTTCAACATTTCTACACAAAGAAGGGGGCAGAAAAGGGAGCAGTTTCTAAAGCATTCTCCAAAACAAGGTGCAAGGGAAGGCAGATTATTTCTGTCTGTGTGGGTGATGGCAACCATTTAGTTTAATGCATGAACACAAGAAGAACAAACAACTATTTTAACCATAACAGTTTGTCTCAATTTTACAAGCCTCTCTTGCTCCTGTTCTATTTGCAGATGCACCTGGCTGTTACCCACAGATAACACCGTGCACAGTGCCCTGAAAGCCCCTCAGACAGATTTGTTCTAACTTCCTTTGCAGAAGGACAGAATGAAAGAGCTCTATAATTTCTAGACAAGGAGATATTAATTTGTTTGCAGAATGACTCCATGGACATGCAATAAACTGAGGCAAGACCAGGAAATCCTGAAGCAGGATTTCGACTTGGGGCAGAACCTCTACTGGAGAACTGCCAGATAAAGACTTTCTGGAAAGGGGAAAGGGATGGGGGAAATATTAATTTAAAAACATAAGTCAAATCCAGGAAACCATAATTTATTGCTTAATGAAAGGGAAAAAAAAGGCCTAATTTGCCACAGTGTTAAAATGGGGTGATGATACAGAACAGGCTGAGAGCTGTAAGTGGTTAAGCAAGGGATCAGGAGGACAGAACCAGGAGGAAACACTCCACAGTTTTCTCCTCTGGAGGCAGCAAAAGAGTGATAAATCTGTTTACAAACACATTTCCTGAACATGTTCATTAAAAAATAGAGTTTTTAGATCAATAAAATTCCCAGAGAGCAGTGTCCTGCTGGGGAGGCATGGTGTGGCTCTGCCTGTGCACAGGCAGCTCTGGAGTGAGGGCTGGGAATGCCACAGGAGAGCAGGCAGGGCAGCTGGCACACGGCTACCTCAGCCCTGCACAGGGAGGTGATAAATCATCCAGAGCTTCAGGGATGATGGATGCCTGCCAAACCCTCAAAAATGTTTGAAACTTGATAAGAAAGAAACAAACAAAGAAAAAGTCAATACTATTTAAGTGCTAGTTCTCTAACTTGGGCAACATTAATAAAAAAAAATCAGAGTATTTTATACAATTTATGCCAGACTTCATTACTGTGCACAACCTGAAAAAAAAACCACTGAATAAGACTGATAACAAATCCCAAATTTGTGCATCCAGTTATTTTATTGAAAGCAAATGGTTTATATGTAGAAGCAGCCCTTGATGGTTCTCCTGCTGCTATGACAAGGGAAAGGGGTTGCTTATTAGCTACCTCTGGCACAAATTTTAATCCCACTGAGATCCTTTTCTGCTTTCAAAACTGAAGTAAACCAGAGCTCCTGAACTGGTTAAAACATCAACAACTTGTTTTGCTGGAAAAACTGTGAATTCTTTTTCTGCCAAAGCTGAGGAGTTACACTGAAGGGTATCTGAGCAAACCAATTCACTGTGGGTCAGATTCACATTCTCCTGCTGGGGCAGCAGGGACAATCCTGGCCCTGCCCCTGCAGAGCTGCTGCTGAAGCTTCTGCAGTCAGTATGAGCTCCCAGTTTGGCACTGCTGACACTGAGATTCAGGCAGGCAGGCAGGTCCTGCTCAGCCACGTGCTTGGCTGATCCCAAAGCACTGCAGTGCCCCTTGGCCCCAGAGTTTCACTCTGTGCAGAGGAAAGCACAGACATTCCCTCTCTCCTTGCAGAGCCCCTGCAAGGAGGTGTGAAGTGCCTTGCCCAGCGGGTCTGGCCAGTGCTGCCTTTAGCTCGGTGTTGTCTCTCCAGCTGTGGCAAGAGGAGGCGTTACTCAGACAAAAACTGAAGCCCAGGCACTCCTGCAGACCATCCCTGCACAGCCCTGAGATCCCCAGTGTGGCTGCCAAGGAGCCATCCCTGGCTCTGCACACAGCTGATGCTCTTTGTCTCCACCGCTGCTTTGGGCAGCCAGTTCCAGACAGTCCCAGCCCGTTCCCCAAGGCAGCTGCCTGCTGTGCAGAGAAGCATTTCCCTTTTTTGAGTTGTTTTAAGTCAGTCTTATAGCATTTCCTTCAGGTGTTTGCTAGCACTACTGTTTTAAGATTTGGCACACAGTTCCACACTTGGTTCATCCGCCACAGTTCGGGTTATCCTTCGGGGATGGCAAATCCCTCCCAAAAGAACCCAGAGAAGGGCAGCAGAACCCACAGATGGCAGCAGAACCCACAGATGGCAGCAGAACCCACAGATGGCAGCAGCAGAACCCACAGAAGGGCAGCAGAACCCACAGAAGGGCAGCAGAACATGAAGTGGCAGGAGCTTCTCCAATCCTTGCCCCAGCCACACACAGTACTACTCCTGCAGGATGTTCCAGCACAGGAAACACGCACATTTCAGATTTCCTGTGTGTGCTATTGTGCAGTAAAGTATTGTGCAGAAGCTCTGATCACAATCTACTGATACCTGGCCAAGAAATCAACTCCCAAAAACCAGTGTTGTTGAGGAGGATTTACTGGACACCAAGACCTCTAGTTCCAACAGAAGTACTCCACATGTGGTGTTACACATTCTGGTATTAACGAAATAAAAACTGGCACAGCAGCCTTGGGCCCAGCCTGAGCTCTGCTCTGTAGAACAAGGGGTTAATCTTTTGTGTGTTCACGTGCCTTCCATCACAGCCAAATGCTGGAGCCAAGCACCAGGGTTTTCCCAGAGCCCTCCAATGCAGGCTGTGCCTCTCAGCCACTCAGCCTGGCACTTGCCCGAGTGCCAAGCAGTGGGACAGAGGGATTGTCACCTGCCAAATGCCCTGACCCCCTTGGCTGTGGGAAAACTGCTGCATCTTGTCAAGGTAGTGATTTCCCTTGTCCCATGAAAGCAAAGAGAAAGCGAAGATGAAAAACAGCGTTCAAAAGGTGGAAATCAGAACTGTAGCAGAGCAATTTTCTTTTGAAAGCATGACAATTGCTCAAGGCACAGGAACAAAGTGGCAAATCCTATTCCCCAATGTACTGGGATCAGTAGCAAAGTCATGATGCATCTCTGCACCTCTGAAACAGCTGCCTGGCAAGTGGAGACAGCTCCTGTTTGCTCTGCACGAGACCTGCTCAGGTGCTGTCAGCTCAGACCCCCTGCTCTGACCTCTGCTCGGGGAACTCCGGGCACGTCTCGGGTCACAATGAGACCTCGGTTCCTGGCATGAAACCTCTCCACAGCTGCCTTCATTTCCAGTCCCAAACCAGCTCCAGAGACCCCAGCCCTGGCTCACAGGAGGATTTGTTCTACTCCCAGGAGATTTGGGTTTTTCTGCTCTACCCACACCCGAACCCTCAGGCTGACCCGGTGACCGAGCCCGCGCCTGAACTCCACTCCAGCCCCACACCACAGTCACCACATATCTTTATTCCATTTAATCTAATAAAAGAACAAATTCCCCAGATCCCCTTCAACATCCTCTTCCTTGGAAGAGCACACTGCAGCAGCCAAGACACCGGAGCACAGGTCTGTTTAGCCTCAGGAAAGTGCACACAATACCTGCCTGCCTCCAACTTGCTGCAGCTTGTGCTGCTTTCCTCTGTGGTCATGAAATAAAATTAAAGATCAATTTAACCGCCTGGAAGAAACAAACCTATAAATAAGTAGTCATAAAACCTAGAGGACAAGACAGGAAGAAACAAAATCTAACGAACAAGAATAGAGGCTGAAAATCCAATTCCAGAACTCACTAAAGAAAACATGCAGAATTGAACAGTTCTGGGAAAGAAAGGGATTCACCATTTTTCCTGGAAGCACTTGCCAGTGAAACATATGCTCTTAACAAGGCAGATTCATGTATTTTATGGTTTCTGCACTTTTGTGCAAACTAGGAGTTGCTGCCCTGAAGATTTTACAGTCTGAGGGTGTGATCACACTGCTGCTGTAGGTGTAACAATTTAGAAACAAACAGGATTTCATTAGCAAACATCTACATAAATAACCATTCTCCAGATGAGGATAACACGGCCCAAGACATTATAGCACTGCCTCAGAAATTATAACACACACTCCGTATTTGCAAAGATGTGCAACTCCTGGAAGAATTTCCAATCCAACCTTTTCTAATTCAGAGTGTGAAACCATCACAGAAAAAGTACAGAGGAACCAACCTGGAACTCAGACATTTGGGAGAGAAGTGCTGAATGGGGCATACTCAATTTTTGCATTGCATATCACAGAAAAGACACTTTGCCAAGCTAAAAGTTTCATCAAATCAGTGTCAAGGATCCTACTGACTGCTCTCCAACCAAGATTCATCCTCATGAATGTGGCATAAGAATCTTGCCCAAAATCCAGACTATTAATAAACATTGGCAAGTAAAAAAGTCAGAAAGGCCCCTCTTGGCTGCTGTAAGGAAAACAGGCTGTGGAACCCAAAGGCATCCACATGCACATCCTTCTTAAGGACGGTGATTACAGTCTTAGGACAGATTAAGCAATATATTCAAGGGGTGAGGAAGAGGGAAATCATAATATTACTCAATTCTTTCACAGAGCAATTTATTTTCTCTAGTTCTCAATGTTTGTTTTAGAGATTTAATATCAGATATTTCAAACTGCAGTTCTGATGCTTCTGGTGCTTCATGGATAACTTATTAACCTGTTAGAGAGAGAATGTTTTAACCTCAAATACAGCCCTGGAGTGTGTGATTCCTTGCTTGGCTCAGTGCCTGTACTCCAAGTCAAGCTGAACTTGCAGGCGCAGAGCTCGAGGTGTCTGCTCGGTTTGGGTGGGGATTTCAGAGCACATATCCCAAGGGGTAAACATTTGTTGCTGCTTTTGCTGCTTGCTGAGTGAGTTTTCTTCACTGCTGATTTGCAACATGACAAAAAACAAAGAGTAACTCAGAATAAGAAGTACCAAGACAAAAACAACTCTGTCTCTTTCCTTAGGGTAATAAAATATCTTGACTGTTCACCAAACACCGAGGCTGCAGAGCATGAGGATTTTATGTGTTGGGTGCTTTGCTGATTCAGAAGAGTCTTTTAATGTCACTTCCAAGTGACACTGGAAACTCTTCTGCTTGATATGCTGATGTTGATCTTTTTCTCAGCAAGAAAAAAAAAGATTTTCACAAATAAATCAGAATTTTCTCTTAAGTGTTTCTCTTAAGTCTTAATTGCTTCTGGGGGCAAAAAAAAAAGAAAAAAAAGACAAAATAAGTCAGGAAGTTTCCTTCACCTGAAAGAGAATCCACAGACCTGAGTAGGTGGCACTGTGTGGTAGCAGAGGAAGAGAAAATTTAAAAGGGTTCTTTCAGCACTGTTTCACCTGGGGAAAACAACGTAAAATATGGGCTTCTTCCTCAAAGTTTGTTGAATCGTGAGTTTGCCTTTTAGCATCCCAGTATAAGATCCTTCCACCTAACAGAAACCAGGGAATCAACCCAAAGATTTTAAGTGCAATAAGAAAGAACTGTTTCTGTGTGCCCCCTGTCCCATGTCTTAGCAGGCTCGTGCTGTTGGTTACAAACAATCAGATAGTTTTGAAGTATGAAAAGCCTGTTTTTCTTCACCAACCAAACAGATTTATCTTCACACAGAATATTTTGTGAGGCTTAGTTTTTTGGGGTGAGGTTTGGATCTTTTTTTCCACTTGTTCTGGGGCTCTTTGCTGTGTTTTGTTTGGGCTTTTTTCCCCTTCACACTCCATCCCTCCCCCAGCCCTGCTGTTCCTCCTGCTGACTCTCCAAGGAGTTGTATCCTTGCCACTGGGCTGAGCAGATCCTCGAATTCTAAGCCTTCTACCTGGGCACAAATGCAGTTTTACAAAGGCATCTTGAGACAGAAATTAAGCTACTTAGGACAGAAGAGTCATAAGGAATGAACTTCTTTTGGAATATTTATTCAGCTATCTATCTGTATTTATGAAAGCTGTGGTGAGACTGAGGAGGGGCAGGGGAACTTCAAAGCCCCAAGCCACAGGTCTCTCTTGGAGATTTTTGCAAAAAGCACCTGAGGAAATATGTCAAGTGGTGGGTGTTATGCAGTGATTTTTCATTAATTTTAATTACTGTCATTCTATAGGATAGTGAGCATCCTCAGACCTTTGCCTCCAAATTGCACTGGGATTGATGCCAAATTTCTTCTCCCTCTCTGGTTCCCTCCAGCAGTATTTAGTAATGGAATCGCTTAAACATGTTTAAATAAGAAGGGTAAATGCCAAACACTTCTGAATGAGAAGGAACGTGTATCTTAAATGGCACATGAAGCCTTTATTCATAATTCTATAAACTGAAAACCTGGGCTATTTGGGATCAAATAGAAGGCTTGATCAGGCTTGAGAAGAGAGTGGATGGAACATCCCCATTTAAGGAAAAGCAAAACAAAACACAAAGTGACTCTTAACTTTTCATAAGCATTAGGAGTGCACACTGGGGGAGGGGAAGGAAGAGACAAAAACACAGAATCAATTCCCTTGATGGGATCTCAGTGGTTTACTTTTAAAAGAAAAAACAAACCAAACTATTTTCGGCACTAGATTTGCAATACAGGTGGCATCACCACCACCACCACCATCATCATCATCATCACCACCATCTCCTCCTGGCTCCCTTCAGCTGTGATGACTCCAGATCCCATTCTCCCCTCACACCCCCAGCAGCCACAGGAGAGCTGCTTTTCAAACCTGGTGCAGAGCCTGTTTCCTGACAGGTTATTGTGACAGGCAGAGGCCCAGAGCTCCCACCCTGCCCTGCCTGGAGCTGGCCACACACCAGCCATGGCCAGCCCAGCCCAGCCCCTGGAGCACGGCTTGAGCCCAGCTTGGCTGACCACCTCCTATGGGGCAAGGGCACAAAAGAGGGAAAGGGAAACCAGCAAATTACAAATTTCATCTTTGGAATGATCATAAATGGCTTGAGAGCAAGATCTCACTGGTTTGTGATGTAATTAGTCCATTAAAGCCTGAATCCTAACTGGAAGCTTAGAGGCAGCAGCAGCAACACTCCAAATTTTCTGTTCTTGGGTAGCAGATGGTGGGGCAGAGATGGCAAATCCACATTAATGAGAAGTATCTCATGAAAGCTGTGCTGTATTTGCCAAACCAGAGCCTTTGTTTTCCACAAAGCCCGATTTACAAGGATTCACTCGAGACTTTCACACAGGTGTACTGCATCCAGCATGCAAATAAAAGGAATCCTCACCCAAAAGCAGCTGTCAGACTGTGCTGCCCATGGCAGTTTCCCTCCAGAGACATTCTGTTTGTCCAGTGAACAGCCACTAATTTTCCTTAGATTTCCACAGTTAACCAAGGAGTAACTCACCATTTCCCCCTGGTTTATATCCTTCCACACCCACAACTGCAGCTCACCCACAAGCTCAGTTTTTCTCATGTTTACGGTGCCAGCAGAAAGGGGAATACCTTCCACCCTCCCCAGGAACAAGTGCCAGCTTGGGTGATGAGTAAATAGAGTCACCATTTCTTTCCAGATGCACCCACATTATCCTCTCAAAGCCATTCCAGCCAAAAGTCTCCACTCCCTTTGCAGGAAGGCTCCTTGTCCTGCCTGCCTGCCCCAGGCTTGCCCTGCCCCACCTTCCCCAGCTCTCCCATTCCATTTAGGTAAAAGCCAGCTGTGTGCCAGGCCCTGGGCTTGCACAACGCTTTTTACTCTATGTTTCCTACAAAAAGCCTCCTGAAGGGCTCCATCTGAAGAGGAGAGTTTGCTTGGGGATTTTTTCGGGTGAGTCTCTTGGTGTGTGTTTGGGGTTTCTGTGTGTTTGGGCTTTGTCCATGTCACATCCCTCCACCTGCAGATTTCTCTCTGCATCATCCCCAGCCCAAGGAAATCTGCCATTCTGCAGTTTATAGTGTCCTTGAGGTACAATTTTCATGCAACTACCAGTGAAATTTTGGGAGCAAATGTGTGCTGGAGACTCTTTAGAGACCTAAATTTAACAGAGACAAAACCAAGGCCGAGTTACAACTAAACTACAGAATTACCCTTCAATGTTCAGACTGAAAATGTTAGAAGGGATTTCCTCATTCTCTCTCCAATTAGTTTTTCCCCTACAAAATATATCTAGTTGCCTTGAAGCTACATTCAGCTATTTTAAATTCAGTTTAAACTCATTAACCAGCACTGCACAGAAGATTGAAGCGTTTTAGACACCAGAGAGAAGACACAAAATAGTATGATCAAGAAGGGGAAATTCTTACAGGCACAGAGTACAGGAGATTCCTAAAGACCTAGAGAAGTGTGTGACAGCAACGTGCCTGAGATGGGAGAGATAAACCAGCAGAGCCTGCACTAGAAAGGAGGGCATCAGGAATTCCTGAGGGGACACAGGAAGAACAAGACAAGTGGGAGGTGTCCCTGCCCATGGCAGGGGTTGGAACTGGGTGATCTTTAGGTCCCTCCCCACCCAAACCATTCTCGAATCCTATGACAAGGCAGCCTTGTGTTCCCTTTGGGTCACATTTGACAAAGCAGAGGTGAATTTCTGTGGGAGGGGATATTTCGCTGTGCAAGTATTTCACATGAGTACATGGAGTCAGTGTAAGACTTAAAATGCACCTGTGGACCTGAAATGCCTCTGCATTCTCTGCCTTTTCAGAAGGTAAGGCAGAAGCAGCAGAGAGAATATCAATGCCTTCCCCATCCCCATGCTGCATTCTCTTCTGTAACAGATAAAGCATTATTGAGAATTCTTCACGTTCCCCTTACCAACAGCCTGAAACCTTGCACTGATGAGGAACACTGAGCCCTTTTTACATCAGGACATGATGTTTGTTTACTTTTGCATGACACATTAGAGCCCAACCTTCAAGAAATATAATGAGGTCACTCCCTTACTGGAGTTCTCTGTGGCTGTTTGGCTCTGAGATTTGGACACGTGAAGAGCCACATCTTTCAGCATCAGCAGATTTACAGAAGACATGCTCTGCTTTGAAGCACAGGGAAATTGATCCTGCAGGGCTGTTTACTCCATCAGCACACCTTGGAGTGCTACCACGGCACCTGTGGGTTGCATAATTGCTATTTCTGCCTCAACCAAACATCAGCAAAATTTGTAGTAGGCAAAGGTATAATCACAGGGAGTGCTGCAGCCAATTTTCACAGCTCAGACATTTAAAAAAAAAAAAGCTAATTAGGAACATCAATTCTGGACCTGCCTGCACTCTTTGTTTATTACCTGCCCCCTGGAGCAGCATTACTGGGAAGGGAGCTGCTTTGAGCACGTGTGATAACCTGGTACATGCAAACATTTCCCTGAGTGACACCACATCCCTTGATACAACATTCAATAGAAATTCATCCAGTTCGAGTTGCCTGAGCTTTTAAAATAGTCCCTCTTACATGATTCATTAGCCTTATTTAATTTTATGTGCACACATAGAATTAATGAGGATAATCCTCTACTCCCTGAGGTCTATGAACAGATCCTTCCCACCCCTGTGAGCTGCAGCCTCCTTTTGGCCAGGCAGAAGTCAGAGCTGACCCACAGCAGCCCCTTTGCATGGAGTGACACATTTTCATCCACAGGCAAGGTCTGGGCTTCCCTTGCTCTCTCAACCTGCCCATCACCTCTCACCTTCCCCTGCAATCCCAGGCCGTGGTTTGTTCTGGATTGATCCCCACATAATGAAATCTAGCAGAGCTCATCTAGGAATGCAAGGAAACTTCATCAAGAAGTTAATTTTTAGGAAGTATGTAAACCTTGAAATTCTACATTTAGCAGACTTCTTCCCTCTTATTTTTTGACTCACATTAACACAACTTCCTTGACCTCACCTTGTCCAACTGTTCTTTTTAAAATAAACTGCGGTCAACTGCAACATGCAGCAGTGTTGTGGCTTCAAAAAAGGCCCCAATCTTCATCTGTGACAAGCTTATGCTACATTTTCTGCACAACTAAGAAAAAAGGTTTAGAAGAAAAAAACATGTCAGAACGTTAATTCGGACCAAGAATACAAGCCTGTTTTGTGAAGAGTTTAGTGAATCTTTCCTTTCACCACTTTCTTCTATTTCTCAATATTAAAACTATTAATAATTAATAGTTTTATTAATAGTTAATAATTAACTATTAAAAACACCAAACCAAAACGACAACAAACCCCCAAATCTTGAAGTTTAAGAACCAACAAGGCTGCTCCGTCACCACACTCCTGGCTGGATGCTCTGCTCCAGTCCATCAGCCTCAGAATTTGGGCTCAGCCTCTGGCTTTAGGTGCATCCTCAGTGGCACTTTGAGGAGGGGCTGCCTAACTCCCAAAATAATGAGCCCTGGCTGAGGTCTGAACGTAAACTAATGGTGGAGAGGATGCAGCACTTGCCAGAATGCACATATGGGTGAATAAGGATGCTTAAGGGGATGCAGCAGTAAGGAGATACCTCTCATGTGACTGATCAGAGTGAAAACTATATTCCAGTTTATTACACTGCCTGCAGATATAAAATTCAATGGTAATTGTTTGAACTAGATTCCGCAATACCCACCACGATCCACTAATGAAAGAAACCTGTGTTGTCTTGCACTGTTGGATTAGGATTGTTGAGTACGTTGTATTTTTAGAACAGCAATAAGGATCTTTTACATTGCTCATGAAACACACGGCACAGGTTTAACCAGGCAGAACAACTTGTCTGGATGGAGCAGAACGGCAGCAGGGGAAAAGCTGGGACTGGTTTCTGCAGGGCACAGGAGAGAAGGCTGCAGCCTTACAAATGCTGAAATTCTACTATATTTCATACCCTGATCAGAATTCTTTGGTGTTTGCAAAGTAAAAACAGTTCAGGTTTTGGAGTTTTGTAGGCATTTTCCCTTCCCTTCCCTTCCCTTCCCTTCCCTTCCCTTCNTTTCTTTTTTCTTTTCTTTTTTCTTTTCTTTTTTCTTCTTCTCTTCTCTTCTCTTCTCTTCTCTTCTCTTCTCTTCTCTTCTCTTCTCTTCTCTTCTCTTCTCTTCTCTTCTCTTCTCTTCTCTTTTTTCTCTTTTCCTTCACAAAAGAAAACAAGAACATGAAGCAATGTAAAATACATGGTTTTGCTAAATTTCCCACATAAAAATGCAGGGCTTGGAGCACAGCTGGTGAAGCTGGAATGTCACCACAATCCAGTGCACAATCCTTGCATGCAAATCAGCTTAGAAACCAGTGATTTTAGTCCCAGCTCTCCAGGATTTGACACTGATTCTGTGAGTTTCAAGAAGCATGGAAGAACACTTGCATTTTCTTTATGCAGGAGCTGGATTTAGTGAGTTGAAGGGTAATTTCTTAACTGACTGCTCCCCTGTAAAGCTCTCACCCAGAGTAACTGGGCTTTGCATTTTTTCCCAATCCCACAGCAAGAACTATGTCAGGTTTCTGAGGCTGAGCAGAGCTGAGCTGTTTGCATCAGTGCTTGAGAGCAGGACCCCCTCAGCCCTCCCCTAGCAGCAGCTGCTGGGAGATCTCCAGGGAAAACACCCTTTGATTGCAGTGGGAAGCTGCTGGGCAGATGGGGAAGGCTGGGAAGGCTGGGAAGGAAACACATGGAGGAGGAGATGGCTGAGAAGGAGGCTCCCGCTCCCTCCCAGCACGCTCGGATTTGCAATCATATCTCCCTGCTCGCTAGGAAGCTGAGGTCATACACACCCAGTTTGTTACAAATATGGCCCTGGAGCTCCCGGGACATCGCAGCTGATGGCATTTGTCAGCAGCACCAGGAGCTTTCCTCAGGACAGGGGAAGCTGCAGTCAGCTCAGGAGCGGCTGGAGATGGGAGGGAGAGCCCTGGAGCATGGCAGAGGTGAGCTGTGTGCTGCTGCCTTTCAGTGCTGGGCTCAGGGAGGTAATTCCTGGCATTCTGAGTCCCCTCTCTGCTAAGTCAGTTCTGTTATCGAGGAAGAAAATATATACCAGCCTCTTTTTTCTTTTGTTTGTTCTGGCTCTTACACTCCCCTGTCAGTGCCTGGCCTGTGTCAAACATCTGCTCCTCCCTGCCCAGCAATGCTGTTTGCTGCCACCTTGTCACAAATGCCACCCCAGGGCAGTGCTCAGACACCCCTGCCTGGGTGTCACACGCCGGGATGCCGCTCTGGAATCTGCGGAGTGCACAGGGAAGGGCAGTGATGCCAACACCAGAGCAGGGGCTGGAGAGCTGCAGTTCAACACCCAAAGGTGCCTCCCCCAGCCCAGCTCGGGGAGTTCTGCTGGGAAGTGGGCAAGGAGAGCAGCACGGGGTGGATCCAGCTGGCTCGCACCCACTGAGGCTCTGTGGCTGATCCCCAGCACGCTTTGAGGGGTATTTTGCAGCCTGTGAGCTGGGTATGGTGATACCCACCTCTGCTGGGAGCAGGGCTCGGGGCGTAGCTTCATAATCTGCACTGGAATTTTCACAAAAGGCTTTAGTACGTCAGCCACAATATTGCACTTATGTCTGGCTGCAAAGGGGGATATGGAAAAAAATCAAAAAAGTGTTAATCAAGTGCTAATCTTGCTGCTAATTATTGTAAGTGCTTACATTTGAAATTTCTTTATATGTCTCTCTTATTTTCCTTCTCTAAATGGGAGTAAAATGTACAAAAGGGCAGGTATTTCCTCCTTTCTGGTCCTACTCCACCTATTTATTGGGCCATACTACATGCCTGAGAGTTTCATAATGGGAATTGGAAATGGAATTAAAGAAAAGGAAATTGCTACAAATGAAGCAATTTCCTGGGTGTAAACAGGGTTTGGAATTTTGAAGAACAAATTTCACATGAAAATATATTTTGTTCTGTCAAACAGATGTGACGATTTCTTGTTAGATACTATTTAGCTGAGAACACTAACAAATAACCTCATTATGATTGCTGATGACATAAAAGACCAAGGACTGAGTGCTGAAGCCCTAATTTGGGCAAAACTCCAGAACTTCAGTGATACTTTTGTCTCAGTAATCACATCAGGATCTGCTCTTGGCAGGTTCAACCCTAATGGATAACAATACACCCTGGACTAACTTCTCTGCAATTTGTTAATTTGCTTTACAAACATTGAGACTGGAGGAGCTAAATCCCATGGACTTCCACCAAGAGTGAAACTTGGTGCAATTTTATGACACCCTTTGGATACCTGGGTGTCTGCACAAGATGCAGCCCAGCCTTGGACAATTCTGGGAGTGGGGCAGCCACAGATTCTCTGGGCAACCTGTTAAATTATCTCAGAAATACCAGTCTGAGCTTCTACTCATTTAAACTTCTTAAATAATTTCCCTCCTTTCTTTCAGCACTGCGGGTGGGACATTGAGAGCTGATCTTCACATCAGTGAGTGGCTTGAGTGCAAAAGATTCGGTTAACTTGGGAAAACTAAAATAGATAGTTTGAAGTTTCTGTATGAACTGATATTTTCTGAACACCTTGTAGATAACCCTATGAGCAGCCTGCAGACAGATGGTTGATAGTCACATTGGTTTGGACACTCAGGGTAATTTCAGTCTTCTGAGGAGCCCACTGAAGTTACCTGCCTTCCATGAACAATGCATGTGCTGGTGTTTATTTTCTGCATGTTCTACAACTGAAAAGAGTGAAAGTATTACATCTGCAAACACTGTCTCCTGCCAGTGTGCATAATGCTTTTTTTTTTTTTGAAACTCTTTGAAGGCTTTGGATCAAATTTAGAGGCAATAAATTCCATTTTAGGCCTCTCTCTTCCAAGTGTGGCCTGTTGATTGTGTACACCATAAAACATCAGTATCAAAAACCATGAGAGAGCACACCCACTGCAAGGCATGAAATGGAATGAAATGGATTTCACCACCACACACTGATGTTCCACTGAGGCAGAACATGTGGTTAGCTGTCTATCACAGCAGCAAAAGTAAACCCTGCATGTACCAGAGGTAAGAAAATCATTCATCCAAGGATAATCAACTTTTGGAAATCATTCACTGCTGCTATAACTGAGCACAATGCACCAGCAATTAGTTGTGCATCATTGCTTTTAAATTGCACAAAGCTGGCTGCAGTGGGGGTGGTGAATATTTGTTAAGCTGGGTTTATATGAAATAAGAGATCACCTGGAGGAGGAATATTACTGGAATTTAAGTTTCAGGTCATATCTGGGAATTTACATTTCAGTTGTAGAATGTCTCCTCTTGGCTTCCACAGCCAGTGATGTCATAGATCAAAGATACTGGGTATCTTAGAAAGCCCTGCTGAAGACACCATGAATAATTCAACATTTGCAGACCAGCTCCTGCTCTTATTTGTACTGGAGTTAATAAGAAGTGATTCCACTGAAGCCAAGGGAAAGTTTTATTCCAGTGTGAGGGATATGAGAATGAGAGAAACAGAGTGCACCCATGGCTTTGCTGCCTTCCAGAGGGTGTCAGACCCAGAGCCCACCCAAGTTAAGGGAAATTCCTGGGCTGCCCTCCATGGAGAGAGGCCCTTGGAGAGGGCAGAGCCTGCAAACCTCGTACAGGAGCCAGGCTGCTAAACCCCGAGCTCAAGGATCTCCTGGAAATATTTGATGATAGATCAGAAGAACTCATTGCACACACAGGAAGGACAGTGGAAACACAGATCTGAGCAGGCACCAACTCTGCCTTTGGATGGGGTACCAAGGAGAGCACTGCTCTTTTGTATGAATGTTTGCAGCAAGAGGGAAGAACCTGGTGGTGTTTTGTAATCACTTGTATGCAGTCCTGGGAGGAACAGAGAAAAACCCAAACAAAAGCATGGAGACGTGGGTGCCAAACACCCAGTGACAGTCCCAGAGCAGCTTCACCCCTGGCACTGCCAGAGTGGCACACAGCCGGGGTGCACACAGTGACCCCCTGGGGACCACCCTGTCCCCCTGGCACTGCCAGAGTGGCACACAGCCGGGGTGCACACAGTGACCCCCTGGGGACCACCCTGTCCCCCTGGCACTGCCAGAGTGGCACACAGCCGGGGTGCACACACTGCTCCCCACCCTTGGGGTGCCACCCAGCCCTCCTGCTGCTGCTGGCCTCCTCCTAAGGTGCCTTACACTCCCTGCTCTGCTGCTGTGCTGTGGCTACAAACTTGGGATGCAACTGCAACAAGAACTAACTGATCCCTCCATAAAATTACAAAATTTAATGCAAATCCAGCTTCTACTCAACAGCTGAGAAAGACAAAATAAAGTACATGGTTACTGTCCTAACCTTTGTTTCTCAAGGCTTATTGGTACCACTGATCTCTCTGTAACTTTGCTTTTGTACTCCTGTTCTTGTCTTCACTTCTTCTGTCCCACTCCTGATCCTAGAGACCTCCCCCCAGTCTTGAAGCCTCAGATGAGTCCTGACTTTTCATTTAAATCCTTCTGTCAAGCACCTTTCTCTAAGAATCCTTTACTGTAATTTCAGATTCTCATCCTTTTTCTTTCCTGTGTGCTTGTAAGAGTGATTTATTTTTTTTTCATAGGAAATTTTCAGCAGCCTCTATGTCCCTTTATGCTGCTGTGCAGGAGCAATTTCACTGACACTGGCAAAGTGAGAAATACCTCTGGGTAAAGTGAATGCCTGGGTAAGTTAATAGAGAGCCCCAAGTTACAGCAGACCCCTCTGTAAAAGCAACTGGAAGGAGCAATAAATACCATTATCATTTACAATTACAATATAAGCACCATCCACCACCAGCCTGGCAGTTCAAAAGCGACCTAAGAACTCCATCAGCAGCCCCTGTTTTGCTTTGAATAATTACTTTTATAAGAGAACATTGATCAAAGGCATTGGTAGCAAGTTTAGTGAAGTGTTCATCATGTACAAAGTCGCTGGAAAATTACTCAGCCCTGAACTCAGCTCAGCCAAAATCAGGTAAACCATAAATAACCAGGGTTAAAGATGAACAGTCAGCTCTGAACAAAGGAATTCCAGGGACAGCAAAGCATGGCTGCAGCCTGAGCAGCAATGGGTGCATTTTGGAGCAGTGGAGGAGAGCAGCTCACCTCTGTGCAAGCTGTCCAGGCCACAAGAAACCTGCAATGACAAAAATGCAAAGATTCTTGGTGACATTTAATCAATTGCAAAGACAGGGAAACAAACACTAGAGATACAGGGAAAAGTTCTTAATATGATTGTTGTAAACAGAGAAAATAATTCAGACTTTCTGGAAGGAGCTCACCCGGCTCCTTTGTGGAGCTATTTTTTGCTCAGGGCTGCTCAGTTTTCTGCAGAAAATGAGGTTTAGTGAATGGTTGTCTACAATTTTTAGCACATTTTCAGCTAGTTAATAGCTGAACCACTTCCCCAATTTGAGGGAAATAATTTTTCCCCAGTATGGAAATAAACTCAAAATTTCAAACAATTCAACGTGCACCTGCTGAACCCACAGGTAAATGTGTTCATTCCTTATTTCTTTTTCAGGGGGTCAGGGAGGGAACTACATTAAAAATGTTCTCTACCAAATGCTCATTGTAGGGATATAATCAATGAAAGTAAATTAGAGAGGGCAAACCAGATGTTGCTTGAATTAATTTCCAGTCTTCTGAGGCAGTTAAAGCTCCTTCCAGCACTGGAGCACATGCCAGCATGAGCCCTCTTGCCCTTTTAATGCCACCACCAACGTATTGGCTAGTATTTGTCACTGAGAAAATGTTACATTTTCTCATTCCTTGTTGAAGTTCACATTCAAGACAAAACTCCAAGGAACTGAATTTGACCTTGAACTGATTCCAAAAATTTAGCTTGTGCACTTCCAGTTGAAAGAAAAATCAGAGATCCTGGCTCAAGGGTGAAATGGAAGCCTTGTTTGAACTACAAAATTAGTGCAGTTTGAGAAAAATGACTGTATAGTAAGGGAACATAAATTAAAGGTAAATCATGAAAACAATGAAGTTTTTTTAAAAATAAAATCGCTTTCCGTTAAAAGTCAATTATTTCTCTAGAAGGTTAAACTTATTTTCAGTAATAACACTGTTCACTAGTAGACCATGAAGACCTGTACACATCTGAAATATGTAGAACTTTTAATATGCACAACAGAAACTGGATGTTGGAACGGTGTCAAAGTGTCTCTGCGAAATTACAATGCAAGTCGGACCGCATGAAGTAATCAAAGTCTCGGTTTATTAAAATGTGTTATTTATGACTTACAGAAAATATTTCTTGTCTGTGAAAGAGAAATGAGTTAAGAATTAACCCTTTTAATATTAAGAGGTTGCTTTTTTTCATTAAATACACAAATACTGAATTTTATTCATGAAGCAGGCAAAACAGAGATGCCAAGTCTCCCACATTATCATCTACTGGATTCATTCTCTAGCTAATAAATCTTCTGATTCACATTTTCTGCCTGCAGAATGCTGATGCCTTCCCTGCTGGCTGTGCTGCTGACAGGGTGTCTGTGAGGATTGCCCTGGCTGCTGGCACAGGGTGGCACAGTCCCACAAGCACTGCAGGGCAGGCAGGGAGCTGCAGGGGTGCTGCAGAATGGTTCCTGGCTGGTGCCAAGATATGCTGTGAAAAGGGAGATAAAATAGATTGGGTCCTCCTGGACCAAGCTTGTCAGCATGAGCACTTGCTTTGCTTGTAAAATAAAAGTTTTGACAATCTTATTTTTATTTTTCTTTGTTGTTTGTTTAGTTGTTATTGTTTGGGGTTTTGTTATTCTTCTCTCTCTTCTCTCCTCTTCTCTTCTCTTCTCTTCTCTTCTCTTCTCTTCTCTTCTCTTCTCTTNTCTCTTCTCTTCTTTTCTCTTCTCTTCTCTTCTCTTCTCTTCTCTTCTCTTCTCTTCTCTTCTCTTCTCTTCTCTTCTCTTCTCTTCTCTTCACCCTAGTCTCCCTATTCACCTTTATACTTTAGACAAAAAACCTGAAGGACCAGCACAGCATTCTCCACCAGTGCTGTTCCCTATATTTGGTCAGATGTAAAACCAGTGGTTATGAATTTTGAAAAGTGTGGGTTCAGCTCACCTGACTTGAAATGTGTAGCCAAAAGGTGTCCCTGGAGGCACTTCCAGCCAGTCCCAGGAAGGATGGCAGCCTGTGACCCTTCCAGCCAGGGGCCAAACCTGCCCTCATCTACCCTTTGGTCCTCCAGGGCTGCTGGATCACCCCAGCCAGGAGAAATTGGGCAGGAAGTCATCCAAGGTTCTACTGACAGGGACTCCAAGCCCAGAGAGAGCCCCAGGCCCAGCTCTGCTGCAGGGCAAAAATCCTGACTGACTCAGGGAAGATGCTCACACCCCTCACACATGGACACACTCCCCCTTTCTCTGGATGCATGATACATTTTCATGTGGAATGTTAATATTTTATGTGTACAAATTTTTGCCCTTTTCAAGAAATTTCATGCTTTGCCTCTTATTCCAAATTTTCAGCTGAAGTTGTAAAACACATATTTACATATAAAGAAAAAAAATAATATTTTGACTTACACATAATTTATAGTGCAATTCACCACAGGTAGTGATTTCCTGGAGTTCCCTAGTGAGGGTTCCTTGGCTCAGTGTCTCCTGACTAACCCAGGTGACAACAGTTGACAACTGCATTGACAGGAACAGCAAGTCCTAAATCAATCCAGAACAAAAGTGGAAGATGCAGGAGGTACTTGCTGCTCTCTGGAGCTGTGTGCTAAATACACTGATAATAACCCTGAATATCTACATCTCAAGGTATTAACTTGTCATCAGAGAGTGCTGGAATGCTTTGGGATGGGACTCACATTAGAGCTCAACTCATCCCACCCCAGCTCCAGACAGGACCACCTCCCACTGTCCCAGGCTGCTCCCAGCCCTGTCCAGCCTGGCCTGGGACACTTCCACACATCCAGTGTGATGGCATCCAGTAGGATGGCAAAGTTAAACATTTTTCCTGGTCTGGCCCAGGAGAAACAATGGCTGGGAAAAAGCAAGGTAGGGACAGACAGAGACATCAGGAGACCTTTCCAAGCAGCGCCAAAGCTGGCAGCCCCAATGCTGTGGCAAATCAAGCTCTCAGCACCTGGCTGCAGCTGCACAGCAATTTAAAAAGTGCACAAAGTTCAAGTTCTTGTTCAGCTACTGTGAATATATGAAAGGTTTACATAAAACACACAGCAGTGGTGCTCTGCTGCTGGTTTTGAACGAATTCAGGAAAATGCCTTTAACACACAACAGCTCCTTGCACTACATCTGCTCTGTGAGGCTCTGCTGGGCTTTTTAAGTCACAGCATGGAAATGATAGTGGGTTTAACACCTTCCAAAGGCTTTCAAGTCTGAATAGTTCAGACCTGAAGTAAGTCTTCCCTTAGGGATTTAATGTATTTAATTATCTCTGAAGTTTTATCCATCATAATAGCTAAGTGAAATCATTGCTCTTGTATAGAACAAAGGGAAGCCAAACATATAAATCAATATTTGATTTTTTAAAGTTATTTACTGGAGTAACACATCACAGACATTGAAATAGTAAAAGAATTTCCAATAATTATTTTTTCTACAAAATAAAAACTTAACAAAAGGTTATTTTAAAACAACAAAATTCAAGAGTAATTAGCCAAGAAATATGGAAATGTCAGCAGCATGGTGGGAGAGGCAGAAGTATGAACAGCAGAGACTTGTAATTACTTCTGCATTACTTATGTGGGGTTAGTTAAGACTTGACTGGTCAGTGCTTTTATAAAAGTGGTCTTGAACTCACCTCAAGATACAAAAGACCTTCTCAAAAGCCCCAGGTAGTGAGACCATTTTGTGAGTGTTGTTCTGCTGGGAACTTGGTACTGGTTTCCTTTGTGGTCACATCCTTGTGCAATCTCTGGAGCTCAGAAAGGGATTGGGGACATCAGTTGTTTTCCAGTTCTGTCTTTCAGCAAATCATAGCATTCCTCCCCCAGGATGCACAAACCTATGGATCCCATGCAGTATGTAAACTGGGAAGTGTAAATCCAGGTGGTGTTCAGGGGATTACATCAAAGTGCAGAACACCTCCATTTACTTATTATTATATCCCTAAACTTTGTTTTACATTGCATGTATTTCCTATCATCCTATTAAATACACAATCTACAAGGCATACAATTTGAATCATTTCCCAGCCAGGCATAAAAAGATGGATTAATTCTCAAGCCCATTAATCAACGCTTTGCCTCTTGGCATGGATCCCTCGTTCCCCCCCTTGGACTGGTGGTGCTTGGAGCTGCTGCCAGGGCTTGCCAGCGCTGCTGCCACTGCAGCTGGAGCTGGGAAAGGGCTCTGCCAGGGTGGCAGTGCTCACACTCCATCGGGGGAGTCAGCACTGGCACAGAAGGGAGGGAACAAACCAGAGAGCACAGCCCCGAATCCTGCCCGGATCTGTCACCCCCCTGCAGCACCTGGAATTCCTGTGTCCTCCCTCCAGCTCTGGGACATCATCAGGGCCCCACCCTGCTCAGACAGACAAAGGCAATGCCACTCCTCTGATAAGGAAGTCTGAAGCATTTCCTTGGATTTATCAGCTCCCAGTGTTTCCTGGCCCAAGGAGAGTGAAATCTGAATCTCATCTCCTGTGCTATTGCAAAGGATACAAGGACAAAGCATTACCCCAAAAATACAGTGTGGAGAGGTTTGATAGAAATTAAAAATCAGCATTTTATTCTGTTGGATGTGACTATTGCTGACAACAGTGGAATAACAGCTTTATGAAGGAGATTCATATGGAATCCCAATTTACAAACAATAAAATTAAAGCATAGGGAGGAAAACAACTTGCACATCTTCCCAAGGGGAACCAGGACTCCTCAGGGAATAGAATCCAAGAGCTCACATCACAAAAACCCTGTTGGAGGTCATTCATTTGGCAAACATCATGGTAAGTAACAAATGGTAACCAGAATCTATTCCAGTTGTGCACTGGGTCTCAGGTACAGCCAGGTGTGCATCCAGACTGGCATTCTCCCTATTTACAGTGGAGAGGATGCAGTGAAGGACCATAAAACTGAGCCACATATTGCAGAATTAATTCCAGGTGAAAACTGGAAGAAGAAACACAAGCACAAGCTGATCAAGGAACAGGATGTTCTATACATTTACCAACACCTGGAGAGATGTTCAATTCAAGGAAAATAAATTATCCCAACCAGACTGTTAGAAAGTGAGTTCCTGGGCCATTCTGGTGTTCTGTTTAAAGGTAACCCTGCAGCAGGTAGATACCAATCACATCACCACCACAAATATTACAAAGAACTTACAGGAAAGGAGCTGCAGTCCAACATATCCACCCAAGTTTCTTTAATCCTTTTTTCTTTCAGGCAAATTCCAGACTATTCCCACCTGCCTGCTGCCCCCTTGCTGATCAGTTATCCTATTGTTCTGGAAGTGAACCTGCTGCAAAAGGTTAAGGTGGCTACACTGTCACAGAGCCAATCAACACAAGATGTACAAAACTCTCCCCAGAGGAGAGGAGAGTAGCAATGGCACTGATGTCCAGCTCAGGAGCTGTCTGACAGGGACCTTTCGTGTTCTTTCATGCAATAAAAGGTGTTACTTTCAGAGACTACTCCTTTAACCAGCCCTAAAATGATCAAGAAGGATGTCCTGGGCACAACACCTGTCTGAGACATCACGTTTATTGATTTAGATAATTTGCTGCAAAACAATGCAACCTCACAAAAAATATGCTCCCTCTTTGGTTTAATAAGAGCCTTAAAATGTGAAGCTCTTTGGCTTACACCCTCAGAGGACATCAAAGATGCCAGAAGAGGTAAGGTCTACCAAGAGAATTTTGTCTATGCTGCCAGTGAGCTGGAAGTGCCACACTGCACAGCCCACACTCCTTGGGCACCATTCTCTGTTTGGCTGCTTTGTTCAGAGATCAGTAGAAAAACCTTTTAGTGACACAGTCATGGTTAAATTGGGATAGCTGTGTTCTGCAAACAGCATCCAGAATGACCTGCCTTACAGAACTCACTAAACTTCCTTTAAAAATTGGTTGTCACTCCCAATCTGGAGTAATTTTGGATTGCTGTCTGCTTTTCCAGATGCCCCATTTGTCTGCCTGGATGTACAGGTTAGGAGGCTGCATAACTGACATTGTTCAAAACTTTGCATGTTGAACTTTGCAGGCAGATTCTCTCCTCTGATTTAAACTTCCAGAAAATGATTAGGTTATCATTTTGCCCCAGCACTTGGTTTTCAAGAATTCCGTCCCTAGAATTTGTGAGGATTATCTTGATCTGGAAAAGATTCCCCCTTCCCTCGTTCCTGCCTTGGGCACGTCCTGACAAGCCATGGCATTCTGTGAATGTCAGAGAGCAAAGGCAGCAGCAGGGCACTGGCAGTGGGGACATGTTCCCTCTGGGCCAGGACCAGCTCCAGCTCCCCAGCTCTCTGGGATTCCACCACTTCTTTCATTTCCTTTACAAGGTTAGGATGACCAGTTTGCTCCAATGAAGGGTTTGCTTAGTGTGGAGTCTGAAGACTCTTCCCATGAATGGGCACCTGATCATCTTCCTTATTGAGTCAGTAAGTTAAGAGCCTCTCCAAACCTCAGAGAATGACTCTGGATTCACCATCATAACTTGTTCAAGAACATTCTACCCTCATCAGAGCAGTGATCAGACTGGGAACTTCCTAGAGCCAGACCCTCGGGAGATGTGGAATATTTCCTCATTTTGTCTACAACCAAGTATATTATTAGAATGGTTTCCTAAAAAAGCTTTAAAAAAAATAATCCATTAAACATATCAATAACTAAAAGAGTTAATGTAACCCTAAATCTTAACCCAAATAGCCCTGAAGGCAAGGAAGCCTTTCCCTGAAGGAAAGGAAGCCTTTACTTTATATTTACTGATATAATCCCATCCCAAAAACTGTTGGAGCACTCAGAGTGGCCATGCACTGGCTCTGAACTGCTGATACACACAGAGCTGTCACCAGCTGCACTCGATTCAAATTGAGGGGTTTTTCCCAAGAAAAGACATTCCAATTCTTCACTGGGTCATTGCATCATCCACCAGAGACACTTTTATTTGTAAGTATCAGGGCCTACATCTCTAACCTGTGTGAAGTGGCCAAAATTATTGTTCCATCAATTCTGAAAGTGAGACCTTGAGATCAATGGTTGTCTGGCAGACCTGAGTCATCCTCTAAGCTCTGCAGAACTGGAGCTTGGCATCTCCATTTCACAGAACTTTAGTGGTCTTCCCAGTGGGATTGAGCTCCCAGAGACCAAACTGGGGAGTAAGCTGCATTGTATTGAATTAGTGGCATTGGACACACCTCTTACTCCTGTTAAAGTGCAATAAATGCCCCACTGATTCCCTGTCTTGATAGTTTAAAAGTGCTAATTCTGTACAGGTGGCAGTTCTGCTCACAGAATTTACACTTTGCTCATGACCTAACCCTGAATGTCCCAGTTTGACCAAACCACCAGATAAGTGTGGATGTTTGAGGTATTGAGTGCTTGTCTCCACCTGATTTGATACAGTCTCCCTTTCCAATGGGCACTGGGGGCACTCAGCCTCCTCCCCAGATTTCTCTGGTGTCTTACCAGCCCACGAGGATGTTCTGATTCCACAGCCCAGCAGAGCAGCAAGCAGCCACCGCTGTCCTGTAACAGAGGAAGGGCAGCAAAGTCATCCAGGTGCTGCTTTTGGTTTCGTTTTTGCCCTCCTTGTGTGTCCTTACCACCTTTCATTTTCTTCAGAGCCCAAGAGCTTCCATTTGCACGGGAGGCACAGGGATTTCCTGCACCACTGCACCACAGAGGTGCTGGCACCAGAGCCTGCAGCCCCCACACCAGCACTGCATCTGTCTGAAACAAGCACAGGCAGAGCTCAGAGACAAACTGTGGTACCAGAACATCGTGGATGTGCAACACAGCTTCACGTATTGGGAAATGCTCTCCTCCAGCATCTCAGACCCTGTGCCAGAAACCACAGCTCTGTGGGCTCATGGCAGCGATCTCCCACATCCCATTCTGCAGTGTCATACACCCCTGAATGAAGGAGGACAAAGAAATTAAACACTTAGAGAAATCATTATTACCCACAGGGAACAGCACACAGAGACTCCAAGAGAAACAGGATGGGACTCTGCAGCACACACATATCAGAGAAAGGACTTTGCATAACGGGACAAGATAGCAGTTGGGCACATGAGTGTTTTTCCAGACCGTTAATTCCACATGCATTATTTCCCTTCTTTTATTACAAAAAACTAGTAAAATAAAATCACAAAACTGCCATCATTCTCTAATAACTTCTGTTCATCACTGTGCAGTGAACAGAAACAAGCCTAGGAAAAATGGGCTCTGTGACTGCAAGGAGCTGATTATTGTTTGAGTTTCTCTTTGGTCAGAATAGAATGAAGTTACAGATCTGCTGTTGCACTTTTGTGTTCCATGGATTTATCTATTAAGAAGACACAAAAGAGATTCCTATTTTGCTCCCACTTACCAGAACAGATGAAATGACCAATGCCACCAGCAGCAGAGCTGCTGCAGTTGGACTGGCCCAAATTAACCTGCTGGTTCACGTTTGGCGCCTCTGAGGTCTCAAAATACACCATTTTCCTGCAGCTGGGGCACTCAGGATATTTCTCACCTGTTTCTCTAATAAGAATTATTCTGCCTTTTTCAGTACTAGGGAGGTCTCTTACTTTTGGCCAGGTTTTTTTTGTGAACCCTGATGGAACTTAGAAAGCATTGCCCCTTGCCCTGTGCTCAGTATCAGAGACTGGTGGGAGAATCCCACCAGCTCCTTAGGAAAGAAGATAAAAGGATAAAGGTTGAAGAAATTAGGAAAATGACAACAAAAATTCTTTCTCAGCTATTAAACTTAACAGTCTACATACAGTTTAATTGCTTACTCTGTTTTCAGTTTTGAGCATATGCTGTTGTAATCATCAAGTGAAAACAGGGTATGCAAGATAAGTTTGTGGATAATGTGAAGGCAAAAATGTTGAGGCATACTATACCTTGAGTATTTACATTCCTGTTTTTATAATTATCTTAATTAAAGAGTAATTATTGCACTTACAGATAGGCTTATCTCTAACATGAAACTACCTGTCTACCATAATAAAAATTGGAAAACATCAAAATTGCATTTTTTACTGTCTTTAATAGCTGTTCTGTACTTTAAATGCTGTCTTCACCACAAGGAAAACACATTGTTATATTCCCTTGGTATTCTTAATTTGTCAAAAGCAGGCAGGTTGCTAAGAATGGAAGCAGGATTTCCAGAAGCACGGAATGAGCTGGCTAAGGAAAATACGCTTTCACTGTAAGCGAAAGGAAAGACAAAACCAGAAACTGCTGCCATAGAGTCAAGTAAGAGCAGCAGGAAAATGAGGCAGAAATCTGTGCAGGTCCCTGTGCTCCCTGCCTGTGCCTGGGGACAGCTCCTGGGGAGCTGGCCCTCACCTGGACAGGCAGGGCGAGCCAGGTGCAGCCGGGGTGGCTCTGCAGCTGATCCGGTTATCAAACATTTCATCAGCTGCTCTTTTTGGCTGGCATCTGCCTCAGGATTGCCCTGACAGGGCCGAGCCAGAGCTCCTCAGCCCCTCCCTAAGAGCTGTCCTGGACACAAAGGAGCACTTCTGTTTGGAGATAAACAGCAGCGGGCAGGAGCAGGCAGGGATCGTTTCCAGGGACTGACCTCTCTTGCAGCCACTTGACACCTCCTGCGCTGAGCCCAGATCAAAGTGGGGCCAGGACAGTGCAACAGTCCCAGGGAAGACACTGAGCTGCATGGGGACCGGGCAGGGAACAGGTGGGACTTTAAAACAGTTCACAGACTTTGGCCAGCGTGTTTTAAACACAGCCTGGGAACAAATTAGGCAAAGTCTTCTAAAGCTGCCAGAAGCCAGAGCGAGCCTTGCTGTCCCTGCTGCATGTGCTGGTTCAATAGAGGTTACTGCACTCAGCACCTGAGGCACCTTCTAACCCCACCTATTTGCTCAGTCTAGACATTTTTCCCCTTTTATTTAAAATTTAATAGAGGAAAATGATGCACTCATTGTTACCCAAATCCCTCACTGCTCAGCTGAGCCTGAGCGTCCTTCTACTTCACTTGAAGCAAGCCCCCCATTGCCACCACCAAACAAAAAACAAACCAGCAAACCAACCAAAAACCCCACAAAAACCTGGCCCCCAACAACTCACAGAGATCACTTCAATATAGCAGCTTAATCTTTTAACTAATAAATAATGGGAACAAGACAGAGAAACCACCAACTGCATTGAGACCAGAGAGTTCCTACAGCTGTCCTGGAACAATTGCATCAAAGATTGACATTTATGGCAAGAAATACAATTTATTTGTGCACCTAGAGAAATTACTAATCTGTCCAGTTTATGTGTTTTCAGAAAAAAAGGTGAATTTCCAGAATGCACACCCATTTTTGACTCCCAAAGGCTGTCTGTGATGCCAGCATTCAGCTGTGCTTACACTGCTGTCCAAGAGATGCCTCTGGGTTTTAAAAGTGGGGGTGTTTCCTCTGTTGCATGGTTTGCAATATACCTGAGCTGCAACCCTGCCCAGGCTGGGGGCTGGAACCAGATCATCTTTAAGGTCCCTTCCAACCCAAACCATTCCAGGATTCTGTGACATCTGTGATATATTCTGTGACCTAAGTGCTCAAGGAGGCTCATTCATCAGACTTTAGGGAAAAAAAAAAAAAGCTAAATAAAAACTTTTGACGTTTATTCAGAACGAACGGACTTCCCCTCTAATTATCTGTGCCAAGATTTCACTGTAATAATGAGTAGAAGTGGGTCTGCAGAATACTGAAGATAAATGTCCTGCACACACAAATCTGTGAACCAGGTGCAGTCCCGTTTTGGAAAGAGCTTTCCTTTGTTTCCATCCTGCCCTCCAGTGGTTTAACCGGGGGTTAACTGGAAGACAGGTCAAGGCAGAGCTTAAAAAAAGCACCAACCAAAACATTTTAGCCTATTTTTCTGACTGGCTACAGTACAAAAACAAGACAGGTCACATGCTAAAATTATTCTATTTGCTAAAATAAAAAAAATAAGAAATAAGATCTTTTTTATTTTGTCTGATTAAGTATTTTACCTGCTGAGAAGAGGGTTAAAAAACCTGCATAATTCCCTCATCCACAGCACATACATGAATGGTTGTTATTTCCACTTGTACAGGGCCTTTGTTTCACTCTGACAAAGCCTAGGAGAATACTGATTTTATTCTGCAGAATAATGGGTGTGGAAAGGAGTTTTTTTCACAGGGAGCTCATGAGATTATTGCTCACAGCACCCAGCACTGTGAACAAAAATCTGCCATAGCAGCATTCAGCCCACAGCAACACTCAGACGTGGATGGGAACTGCTCCTCTGCTGAGCAGGGGGGGTTTGACACCCTCCACCCCAAATGCTCTGTCCTAGTGCCCAAACTAAACCCACTGAGTGCCCAAACCAAACCCATTCAGTGCCCAAACCAAACCCACTCAGTGCCCAAACCAAACCCACTCAGTGACCAAACCAAACCCACTCAGTGCCCAAACCAAACCCATTCAGTGCCCAAACCAAACCCACTCAGTGCCCAAACCAAACCCACTGAGTGCCCAAACCAAACCCATTCAGTGCCCAAACCAAACTCACTCAGTGCCCAAACCAAACCCATTCATAAACCAAAATTATTCCATATGAAGAGTCCACACCCAGGTGCCCTCACCTGGCTGAGGACATAAAGAATGCATAAGGCAGAGAGACAGGACCATGCTCCTTACCAAATAAGCACCAATTTCTGCAAAGTTCTGCTAAGCACCAGTGAATATTGTTTTTACAGCAGCCTTTTACAGCAGCAGGGTTTTTGCACAGCCAGTGGATACCTGGTGTGAGACTGATTTCAGAATCAAATACCAAAAAGGAAGCACACACATGAGGCACAGCAACAGATACCCCAAAAGGGGTTAGACTTCCATTACAGTCTGGAGTGGAACAGTTCAAAGGTGGAGGTCCTACCGACACCAGAGCCATGGTCAGCACTAAAAAATATTAAAACATATTAAAATAGGTCAAAATCTGCCCTTGTTCTACCTCCTATTTCTGGACATTTCACCTTCAATCAACTGAATTATTCAGTATTTCCCATAAGGGCACCCTGGACTGGTCCAGGTGAAGCCTTGGCTGGGCACAAACACTAATCCATGAGCTCAGTTTTCCTCTCGGTGTCACCAGAATGGCTGAAACAGTAAAGGGAGTTTCTGTGACCTCACAGAGCTCCCTGGAAAGGGAGGGTAGCATTTGGCATGAGCTGGGAGCATTAAAGCCTTTGATTGATCCTTGTGAGCCATTAGGAAATGCCCCAGCACCTGCACACCAACACAACTGTGGGTTTGAATAAACTTCTGTTGTGCCCAGAAGCAGGATTATATAAAGTACAATAAGAAATTGAGAGTTTCCCATTCCTGTCCCACCACATGACACAATTTTTTCCAAAGGGAATGTTTAAACATTCTCAATTTAATGTTTAATCACAGGGATGCAGAAAAGGGGAAGGAAAAAAGGGAATTAATAATTATATTACTAAAATTAGTTATAGCCCCCTGTAAAATTATTCCCTTCATTTACCATAAATGGACATGGAGAGGCACATTGGAGGCATCTTGAATATGTTTTAATAATTGAAAATAATCATCATTATTGGGTTTTTTATGGTAAACGTCCAAAAAGGTGTGCTGATCTTTAATACTAGTTCCTTGGGACAATTAGAACACTGAATTTTTTAATATAATGTTAAAAAACTAGAATCTGTGCAGTTTTCACAAAACATAGGCGTTCTGCAAGTGCCAGATCCTGCACTGATTATTGTCTGCTAGCTCATTAGTGAATCTCCTCACCCATTCAATCAGAATGTCTCTGGTCCATTTCCCATCACTTGGGATTACGAAAAACAGCTTGGCACTCAGTCAAACTGGGACAGCTCTACTGATAAAGCCAGCGGGGGAAGCAAATAATTTGTCAAATCTCAGAACTCCTAAACATGAGGAGCCCTGGGAATGAATCCCCGGAAGGGCTGAGAGCCGGCAGGGAGGGAAGGGCAGCTCCATGCTCAGGCACCAGAGAGTCCCCCCAGCAGATGAGGGGAAACCTGCCAGATCCTGGCTCACACTGGGGCAAGAGGAGGATTGAGAAAAGGCTCCTTGAGCTGCACCTTTGTTGGGTGAACGTGGCCCCATCCCCTCTTCGTGCCCACAGAGCTGACTGCCTGTCATCTGGTGGGTGAAGGAGGACTCAACAGGTTCTTCTCATCAGCAAATCTCAGGGAATTTCAATTTCATGGCAAAGTACTTATGAAGAGCCTAGGAAGTAGCCAGGATGCCACCTTTAGCTGAATTGATCTTGTTCCTTGTTACCTTTAGACATGACTTTTGTTTTGTGCCATCTGTAGTTTTGAAAACAAAAACTCCAACCATGCATGCAATCCATTTGCCAAATTAGTGTTCAAAACTCCACATTTTTACTGATGGCACTCGTCAAAAAGTATATTTCATTTTTGTGGAAAAATATTTGTACCTGTTAGTAAAAAAGTCAGACCCACCTGAACGTGCCCACCCTGTGTGCTAACAGTGCTGCCACGTTTGCCCTCATGCTGGGGTGGTCAATTCAAACCAAATTCACGCCCAAAGCCTGTGCCTGAGCCCTCATCTTTCTGCAGGGACACTGGAGGAGCTGAGCTCTTGGCAGCACAGTCAGTATTGTCACAGCATTGGCAAGGCAGGAATTACCCCCAAGAGCTCGGTTTGATGTTTCCCCAGAATACTCATTGCAATGTTATGGCCATTGTAGTTACATTTCTTTTCATCTAAAACTATGCAGGGAAGAAACGTGAACAAGAATTTTTTGTACTTTTTCTTCCCCTCAGTGTCTGAGGGCTGACATTTACTATCAGAAAGGAAGGTAAATTCTTGAGTGTGATGATGGCCTACAGAGAAAAACAGCCTCTGTTTTGCTCAACCCCTTGCTATCTCTGATATGGATTTTATGCTTCCCAGGCCAGTGCAGATCCTGTGCTCAGGGCAGGGCCTCTGTCTGGCTGAAGATTTAAGATGCTCCTGTCTCCTCTTTGTGACCAGTTCACCTCTATCCCACAGGCTCATTTCTCAGCTGCTCCAGATACTTCGCCTCCCTGCCCTCGAGCTACTCAGTTGTCCCTCCTGTTTCTTTTCACTCAGGCTGGCTGCTGAGTTTTGGGAGGCAGCAGCCAGCCCCTAAGGCTGGCCCTGGGCTGGCAGAGGGCACCACTGCATTCCCAGGGCTCGGTTCCCAGCAGAGCACAGGGGCTCACATCCCTGGAGGTGGGGCCGGGTGTGTTCCTGTTCCCCTGGCATCGGTTGTGTAACTGCTCATGGGCATCCTGCCCAAACCAGACACTGCTTATCCACCAGAGGCAGGACCCACACAGCCTCTCAGCACTGGGAACAAGCCAAATTAACTTCAGCCCTCTCACCTGTGTGTTTGTGGACTCTCCTGGAGCCTTCAGCAGTGACAGTGTTCCACCTGCATTGTTCAGTGCCCATTGCAAACATTCTCACCACCAGGAGAGCAGCTGAACAGAACTGTGGCACTGCTGCAGATGTTACAATTACTGCACAAAGCACAGCTCCTGTGCCCCAAATCCTTTGTTGCAGCAGTGTGCAATATATCAGAACTTACTGTCTTTGACATGACAAAGAATCTCCTCTGCCAGCATTCTCAGCTCACAACCAGACAATTAATTCTCATTCCTCCACCAGGACAAGTACTCCCGAGTTAATAACACACTAAGGAACACCTTTTTAGGGAAATTCTTCCTTTCTGGGATGTTTAATCAGGTATTCTGCGAGTGGCGAAAACCTGAATGCCTTTTTCTCTAAAAGAAAGCACATGAAAGAATTAGAAGACACAGACAGACACTTTTGTTCTTTTAAAGTGAACACTGGGAATGTGAATTACAGCAATTCTTTAGGGACCTTGCTTCTTTGGAGCTGGCTGGATGTGAGCTTCTCTCTGGAAGGTATTTAAGTATATTAGTATGGCATGATGACTGACTGCACCCAAGACAGCTGATCTTCGGGGTGTTTGGAGAGCAGAAAAAGAGCTCTCTGCAGTTTCTTAGACATATTGTGAAAATTAAATGTCCCATCAGGTGTGAAATTGTTTTTTACTAGCCCCTATGAAAACAAGAGACTGCAGAGGAGTCTCTCTGAGGAATAACTTAGCTGGGTGTGGAACAGCACCTGTGCTTTATTTCAGAGCAGACACACAGGCCCACAGCACCACGAGGGATGTGAGATCCCAAAAGGATGAGAAGTGCAGAAAGTAAGATCCTGCAGTGAGAACTAAAACCTAAGCTGGGGTCACAGATTCCCCTTGCGGTCCAGGAGCTTAAAAACTCCCTGTCCAACCTCAGCCAGCAACTGATTTAAACAACATGTATAGTACAGGATGGCATCAAGACACACACTTGAAAAAATGTCTCTATTTGAAGCCAGATTATAATACAGGATCCCAAGCAGAGACTCTGTAAAGAAAAATTACAGCCATTTACCCCATGTGAGTAGGATTATTAGCCGTGTTATATTTAGCTAACTGACAAAAATGTTACAGGGTGTGAGCAGACTTCTGCAGGAACATCCTCTGGCAGCTGAGTCACGGAGAGACATTGACTGTGGCCTTGGGAGGAGAAGGCTGAGGGGAGATTAGCATTTTCCTGCGGGTGGGAGGCACCCCAGGGCCTGCCTGGCTGCTGCAGAGGCGTTTCCAGAGGCTGGGGGTATTAACAAATGCCAGGAGGTATCACTCACATTCTCCAGATGAGGAGTGGGTCAGAGCCATGGCTGGCTCATCGTGTCTCTTCAGAACCGTAAATCACCTCTTTCCTGCCCATCTGAGCTCCTCTTCCCTTGCCCACAGACCCCATGCCCTGTGCCCAGTGTGGAAGGGCACACACAAAGTTGCTCCTTCCCCTGAGCTGTGGCAGTGCAGGCTGAGCCAGCCTCAGGGGGATTGTCACCATCACCTGTGGTGCACCTGCACGGCTGGGCTGGCATGTACTGAGCAGAGGAGAGCTGGTATGTGAGATAGAAACAAATGTCAGTGGGTTCAGCAGTCCCAATTTCACAACTGAATGATGCAATACTTTCCTATTCTGTTAGAATCAAAGAGAAGCCATTCTTGGGGATAGGAGGGAACTAGTTCTGGGCTTCTCTTCTTGTTTTTTTTGGATTTTTTCGGTTTTTTTGTTGTTGTTGTTGTTGATGTTGTCTTTTGTTTTTTTTTTTTTTTTTAATAAGGAATTTAAAGGTGTTCCTCATGCTTTGAAATATTTGGTTATTTCTGGCTGAGCATCATCCCAATAACTGCATTCTTGTCTCACAGAGTGAGGTGATGTATCCACACCTCCAGCCACTGCGTCCCTTCCCAGAGCCTTGGTGTGATCCAAGGGATCCTGGGGACACATCAGAGCTCCTGAGGGACACCAGGTGACCCCATCTGTGCATTCGGGAGGGGGCACAGCCCAGCCTGCCGAGCTCAGGAGCTCTGCAGCACAGCCTCAGCTCCTACCACAGGCAACAGAAGCAGCCATTCAAAGGGGCAGGGATGGATCCCTCCCTGGATCCCTGTGTGTGACTGCAGTGACACCAGTGTGGATGTACACACACCCTGAGCGAGGGGAACAGAGCTGATGCTGAAATAAAGAAAAGCAGCCTGTGTCAGTCCCACCTCTGCAAGAAAACTCCCTTCCTGTCCTCTGCAATCAGCTGAGGGCTGGTGCTGCCATCCCAGCTCCTGAGAGCCACTCACAGGGGGACGGCAGCCCGGGTCCCTTCTAAAGGAATGTTTTCTCAGCAGCAGAAGGAAATATGTACCTTGGTCTTTGGCAAAAGGAAAATTGCTCTCAGCTGAGATCTGCCCCTGCAGAGGGGATCTGCCTTGGCTGCCAGATCTAATGCTGCACTGTAGAGCCCTCTAAAGAACCAGCCCCTGTCCCCAGGCAGGTCTCTGGAGCCTGGAAATGGCTCAGGGTTAAGTGAAGGGTTGGGCAATATCCCAGTAACAACACCCAGTTTCCCCAGCAGCAGCTGGCTCCATTGTTTCCCAATGGCATTTTCCACTTGCTTCCCAAGTGTTTACACCTCGGGCTCTTCAGGATGGCCCAGCCATAGAGAAGGCTCCCCAGGAAGCCCCAGAGCTGCAAGGTGACAGAAGACAATGGCTCTGGAGCTGAGATAGAAGGGCTTGCCTGCAATTAAGATAATTCCTAAGCAAATAAACACATCCAGTTTGGAGGGCTTGGGCCGTGCCTGCCTGAGAGGAGCTGTTGCGGCAGGGAACCTCAAAGAAAGGTTTGGGGAACCTCAAAGAAAGATTTAGGGTGCAGCTGGTGCAGATGGACAGATGGAAGAGGCTCCTTTGGCTTCCTGGATTCATGAACACTTTATTCCCTAGCAGAAATTTACATCCCAGTGCCACCCCTGCCATGGCAGGGACACCTTCCACTGTTCCAGGCTGCTCCCAGCCCCAATGTCCAGCCTGGCCTTGGGCACTGCCAGGAATCCAGGGGCAGCCACAGCTGCTCTGGGCACCCTGTGCCAGGGCCTGCCCACCCTCTCAGAGGGGAATTTCACCCTAATATCCAACCTAAACCTACCTTCTGTCAGTTTGAAGCCATTCCACCTCATCCTGTCACTTCCAGGCCCTGGAAAAAGTCTCTGTCCTTCTTTCTTTCAGGCTCCCTTCAGTACTGGGAGTCACAATTAGGTCACCCCAAAGACTTCTCCTCTCCAGGCATCCAGTCACCCAGGAGCATCCTCCAGGAGCTCCTGACTCCTCATTAACCAGCTCTGCATGTGGAGCACACACAGTTATCACAGCTGGGTGCAGGGTTTGTGGAGGTGGGGCTGAATTGTCAATAACTGGAAGGCTCTGAAGCACTTCAACACTGCCATAGGAGCCCAAACTCTACTGTCATTGCTGCTCTGGGCTACTCTAAGTCGTTTTAAGCTACGTGATTGACTACTCTGTTTTCATCTCTCAGCTTCATACAAAGGCTGTGAAAACTCTCACAGTCTGTTTTCATTTTACCTCTTGGACACTGAATCTTTTACCTGCATGAAGAGTTGTGTTTGCTGCTCTTAATGCATGATGGATTTTGTAAACTACTTAAAACCTTCTTGAGCTTTTCTGGATGGGAGCACAGCCACTGGAAAAGGTTGATTCCCTCCAAAATGAGTGGTTTTAATCCTCTAACTGAGCATCACCTTGGGAATCATGGCAAAAGCAAACTGACCTGGATGGTGCACATTCCTCACCTTCCCTTTTTCACAGACAGCTGGAAAGACCCACTCACTTTGTTCTCCAGGCTCCAAGCTCTGCCTTTCTCCTGCACACACAAATTAAATGATGGTTCCATATACCACAGGATATGTATGGTATCTATATGATAGGGTATCTATGGTTTCTGCATATCAGATATATATATTTGGTTCCATATTTCTCTAGAATTTTTTTCCTTGTGTACTCAGCTTGCATTTATCCATTGAGATAACCATTTCCCTTATGTAATAGGTCCTGGAACTTTCACTGTGGTCAAAGACAAGAAGACAATAATATTTTCACAAAGTGTGATTTTCCAACTGCAAGAGCAAGCTGCTGGGAGCAGGTGAGCCAGAGCTTCCCTCTGGATTTTCAGCCACATAGCAAGGCACTTGTGGCCAGTCCAACATGAAACAGCCCAGCAGTGACCCACCTGAGCTACTGCTTTTCCCCTCATGGCTTCTTGCCAGAGTTGCTGAACCCTCTGATTACAAAAAGGGCAAGAAATGGGTGTTCTTTGGGTGGACTCCACAATGCTGGAAGTGGTTCTTTATCTTGGCCCACACAACTGAAATTGTTGCCCTGCTGGGCATACTGGGAATAGAAAGGTTTGAAGCAGGTCCAGTTCTGCTTTCCCTAAGACCCAGAGCAAAAAGAAGAGCCTTTGAGCTGTCATCATTGCCCTGCTCCAGCCCAGGCTGGAGAACGCCACTGTGCAAGATAAGGAGGGACGGGAGGCCCTGGCAGGGGGGGTTGGTGCAGGGGGGCACGGGCAGGCAGAACAGAGCCCAGCCCCTCTCCCAGGGCAGTTTGCTGCTCCCAAGCCTGAGACAGCATTAAGGACCCAACCAGCACCAGCAGGAGCCTGTTTGTTTTTGATTGCAGCCTGGAAGAGCTCTGAACCTGTCTCATTGTGAACACAGGTTTTTCCACATGCATGGAGCTGGGCCAGTAACTCTTGCACAAATGCTGAAGGGCTGGGCTACATCCACAGCGTGTGGGGCTTGGCCTGGCTCTGAGGGACTCCTGGAGCCTCTGACGTGCCCAGATGTAATCTGCCTTGTCCTGGAGTGCCTGCTCACAGGTCACATCTTGTGCGTAACACGAGGTGACAGCTCGAAGGAAGCAGGACGTATCACTTATCCCAAATCAGCGAATTTCAGTTTTAAAGTTTATAGTGAAAGTTTCCTTTAGAAATATCTCCTTTTCCCCCTCACTATTTTCATTTGTTAGTGAAAAATTTATGTGCTGGGGTCAGCAGTGTACTTGGCACATGTTTGTCCCAAGGAAAAGGATGAAGCAATTACACATGTGGCCTCTCAGCATGGAAAACACCAGATTACAGCCCAATTCTGACAAGATCTATGTGGCCATGTGGCCGTGTTCCTTTTAGTAGTCCATCTCTATGGCCAGACTCGTTTATTCTGAATTTACACTGCCTAGAGTCAGCACTAAAGCACTGGAAGGTGGCTGAGGTTGAGGAGCACTCCAGGGACACCAAACGCCTCAGTCTAAGGCAGGGTGTTGTGGCAGCCCTGGGGACACCCCACACTGAGGGGGAACGCGTCCCTTCCGCTGAGGGGACGCAGCACACCACGCTGAGCAGGGGAACACTGCCCTGCGGAGAGGGGACAACCCGCACTGAGGAGGGGACCCAACACTCCACACTGAGGGGGCACACAGTGCCCTCCACTGCAGGGGACACCCCACGTTGATGGGGACACCCCATGCTGAGGAGGGGACCCTGCCCCACACTGAGGGGGACATAGGCCCCGCACTGCAGGGAACACTCATGCAGAGAAGGGGATCCGGCATCGCCCGCTCCACACCCGATAAACACCCGATATTCTCTATGCCTTAAAAACACGCAGAGGGTGGCGGTGGGGGCGGCAGAGGGGTCCCGCGCCCACCCCCGTGCGGGAATTCCCGGGAAATTCCAGGAATTAGGGAATTTTCGGGAGCTGCAATAACCCGAGCAGCCACGAGGTGCCGCTGTTGACTCAAAAAAGCCGCGCCGGCCGTCCCCCATTCCCCGTTTCCCGGGAATTTCCCCGTTTCCCGGGAATTTCCTGTCCCCGGCCCCCATTTCCCCATTTCCCTGGAACTTCCTGTCCCTGGCCCCCATTTCCCCGCTTCACGGGAATTTCCTGTCCCCGGCCCCCATTTCTCCATTTCCCGGGAATTTCCTGTCCCCGGCCCCCATTTCCCCATTTCCCGGGAATTTCCTGTCCCTGGCCCCCATTTCCCCGTTTCCCGGGAATTTCCTGTCCCTGGCCCCCATTTCCCCATTTCCTGGGAATTTCCTGTCCCATGCCCCCATTTCCCAGGAATTTCCTGTCCCCGGCCCTCGTTTCTCCATTTCCCAGGAATTTCCTGTCCCGTGCCCCCATTTCCCCATTTCCCAGGAATTTCCTGTCCCATGCCCCCATTTCCCCGTTTCCCAGGAATTTCCTGTCCTATGCCCCTATTTTCCCGTTTCCCGGGAATTTTCCTGCTACACACATAAAGCATTATTCCATTTGTTTAAATGGGGTTAAGCAGGTTTTCCCCCGTGGATGTACTTTGCATCAGGAATGCTGATGAAATTCTTTTTGATTTCTTCTTTTGTAGAGTACAGCTAAGGAAGGGGACGTGTGCAGAAACAGGCTCACAGAAAGATGCCAAGAATAAATGGCACATCTATGCCCTGAAGAGCAAAGGAGAATCAAAGGAAGAAGAAGGAGGAAAATAGTTTCAGGGTGAAAATAAAGATAGATACTGCTAAGCAGAGGAGGCAGGCGAAGGAGTGAAAGAAAAGTCGTGCATAGTGGCAAATCCTGGGACGTTTTGAGGCTGGAAACAAGGATAAGGTGGCACTTGATATATACCTTATGACAGTAAAATGACCCATGTCATGAAGGCATCATCTGGAAGAGATTTTGTGAGTGGTTACAGCAATGTTCACCTAGTAAGAACTAAAAGCAAAATATTCCTAGTAATTGGAGAAAATATATTAAAATTCATGCTGCAGAAAGGGAGCAAAGACCTTTTCTATATTTGTTTGCACCAATAATTTACATAAGTAGAACTACGCTGATATAAAACTTTTAAGAGAGAGCTGGCCTTGTATTTGGCAGCTTTTTTTCAGTTAGATTTTTATGGCTTGGCTAATTGTTCTCCTTCCTATAGTCCCTAAAGAATCCTGATTGGCTTCAAGTTAATTTGCTGAAAGCCAGAAATCTAGTAAAAATGTAATTTTACCCTTGCTAACAGCTGGAGAAGCAAAATCAATTTCAGCAGCTTGCTGAGTAATGAAATGAGAGGGCTCAGAGCTGACAGGAGCCTCCCCTGACCGAGTTGAAGGGCAGTGCCATTGCTCTGCTTCAACCCCCTGCTGCAGACACCCTTCTACAGCCCTCAGCAGGCAGCCCCAGCCTGACCTCCCTAAGCTCAGAGGATGCTTCTAGTAAAGGTAGATCACAGAAAGCCTGGTCTGAGTCAATCCTGAGCTAGCACACAAGGGAAGGTGCTCGATGAGCTCTGATACCTGTCCCTGCACATCAGCCTTCTGCACAGCTCACACCTCTCCAGGAGCTGGGAGTGGGAAAGGTCCACGGGAGAGTTTGTTGTGCTCCCCTGGGAAGCTGCCGGAGCTGAGCTAGCTATTTTAAAGCTAATTTCTGCATTTCATTATCACCCAAATTATTGTAGAAGGTGTTGGACAAGCTGCACCATCGTTACTCAGAGTTCAGTTCTGTTTTTCCTGAAGGAGGAGATCTGAGGGGATGCTGCAAGAGAGCTGACTTGAGTGGAACAACCCTCCCAGCCCCCTTCCAGCTGTTCCTGAGCCTCCCCAGGCCACTGGCCTCTCACCCTGCTCAAAGCTCATGAGGAAAAGGGGCTGAACTCGTTACCAGCAGCCAGCACAGGCTGAGGTTGGGGTTTGTCTGCAGCAAGCTGAGGTTTCCAACAGGCAGGGGGTGAGAATGGCCCAGTGAGCACTGACAGAGCTGCCTCCATCACTGCTCCAGGGGGGAGCCATGTTCATAAACACACCTGAGTTCCTGATGGTCTTGCTACCAGATACACATAACTCCTCTGAGAATGGGCAAGGTGGATATTTAAAACTGAAATCTCCATTTTGCAAAACTGTGAGCTGAGCCAAAGGCCTGGAGAGTTAACAGATGTCCCTGGACTGTTATTGCTGCTGCTGTACTGCTTATCTGGCACCCCCACCCTAATCCAGAGGATCCTAAAGCCTTCACAAGGGTGAGCTGAATAAACTCTCAGCTGTTTGTGGTGGGCAGGTGGGTGACAGACCTGGAGAGACCTGCAGGACTGAAGAGGCAAGGGGCAACCAGTGCACAGGGAAACAGCTCTGCCACGTGCTCCTCCTCTGCTGGGTGCTTCTGGTCACTGGGAAAGGCAGGAGAATGCAAAAGATTGTGCCCATAAGGAAAGCCCCAGACTTCCTCTCCTGCTACCCAGCTCCTCCTGCTCTTGGGCACAGGCTGCAGGACTCATATTTTTCAGGGCACATAGTGTCAGAACAAGGGGGAATGGTTTTAAAATAAAACATGACAGGTTCAGATTAAATAGTCAGAAGGATTTGTTCCCTGTGAGGCTGGGCAGGCCCTGGCACAGGGTGCCCAGAGCAGCTGTGGCTGCCCCTGAGTTCCTGGCAGTGCCCAAGGCCAGGCTGGACATTGGGGCTTGGAGCAGCCTGGGACAGTGGAAGGTGTCCCTGCCATGGCAGGGGTGGCACTGGGTGGGCTTTGAGGTCCCTCCAACCCAACCCATTCTGGGACTCTGTGATTCCCCTTCAGAACCACCACAGCTCAGGCAGATGACAAAACACATCACTCTGCCATCAGTAACAGCACTGCCAGTGCAGGGGTTGGGTTTATTTTATTCCCTCTGGACATCATCTATCACAAACTTGGTAGTATTGTTTTTACAGATGATTTATTTTGCACTTATGAAAACTGACTGTAGCCTCTTAAGAAATAAGGAGGAAGAAACTGATGCTTTGCAAAAAAAAATTCAAGTGAAGTGATTTAAAGGCAGAAAGGAAGACTAGAAGATGGATTACTTTATTCAACCATGGGAAGAATAAAATCAATTAGAGAAAAGGTTCAAGAACTGGCTTAGGGATTAGAAAATCTGATATTGGAAAGTGGCTGATGAACTTATTTATTCTTTTGCAAGAAGGTTCTGAGCTTGAACCAGACTGCTTTATATGGCAGATGATCTATTTATCACCAACATACAGGAACCTCCTTTCACATCACCAATTAGTGATGATGGCAGAGTGTGTACGGGGCAATGGTCCTTGCAGGGTGAGGAGATTTGTGGGTTGGACTCTCCTCTGAACCGATGGATGGCAGCAGCAATGTTGCTTCCAGACAGCTGATTTATGTGGGCATGGAACTGCTCGTTAAAATCCATGATGTTTATTTGCAATATGCAGCTGGCAGGGGTTCCCTGCTACCCGGCTCTGCCAGCAGGTGAATCTGCTGGGTGAGAATGTCAGCAGCAGAATAAACCAGGTGTTCTCCCATGCAGCTGAAAGACAGGTGAGCAGTGTCACTACAGGGAGAAAACAAAACCCTGAAATCAGTGTATGCAGCTGTAAGGACCACAGCACCTTTCCTCATCCTTTTCCTCAGTATTTAATCAAAACCAGAGCTGGATTAGGAGCAAACTCCTGGCTGGGTGTGCAGACTTCAATTTAACGTGAGCTGGAAGGCTTCAGAACATTCATTGCATCTCCAGTGTGAGTACCAAAGGCATTTCTAGCAAAAAAAAACCCCTAATTCTTTTTACATGCTGGCCACACCAGTTCCCTCCTGTTTTTATTCCTCAGACATAAGAAATAGAAACAAAGGCAAAACCTAGAGAGAGGAAAATTACCTTAATTCCGTCTCTGTATTTCAATTCCATTCAGGTTCTTACTCAACTGTACATTACCTTCCTCCCTCCTTTATTATTTAAACTGGTTTTTTTTTTTGAAAAAATTAGGAGTGAAACATAATAGAACACAAAATAAACCACAAAAAACCCACAACAACAAAACAAACAGAAAAATTTCCACTCACAAAAAAATCCCCAAAACAAACAAAAACTAAAATAAACCCAAACACACACATACACAAAAAGAAAAACAAACAAACAAAAAACCCCCCAACAAAACAAAACCCAACCCATCCTCACCCTCCCAAAAAAACCTCAAAACAAAATACACCCCCAAAATAAAACCAACACACAACTATTACAGCAGGTGGAGGGAGTAATTGCACAGATGAGCCATTGAGGCTAAGGCTAAAACCATGTGGAAGGGAGGAGAAGTAAGAAATCAAATCACAAGAAACTTGGAGGTGTTTGTCATTTTTAAAGGGTACAGTGCACTCACATATCTCTGTAAGACAAACCACCATGCCCTTTTTTATATAACATTTTCATTCTTTGCAGGCAAGAACATGCTTCAAAAACTGTGAGCATTTTCCCAGGCTAATCCAAGCCACCTCAGCATTTATGTTCTGGGGTTTTTTAGCACTGGTGCAGGTGTATTTATTTATTTTTAACACTAAAGAATAATTAAGGTAGAAGTTTGACATCCTGGCTCACAGCCCAGAGGTCTTAAAATTTTTTAAAAACAAGAACCCATTGAGACTGTTGTAAGAATGTACAAATAAGAAGTTTACAAACTAAGAGGCCATTCTTCAGAAAGTTTTCTTCATTTTTTTCTCTTGGGCAGGGTCTCCATCCTGTGCAGATTCCCCTAGAGGATTCCTTTTAGTAAAACATCCTGCAGAGAAGTATGAAGTTGCTACTGTTACACCACAAATCCTCCTCCTTTTGATTTACTGAGGAGGTGGGACTGTGTAGGATTTATATGCCTTGTAAACTCTGGATTTACAGGGAACAGGGTTGTAAGTGGGCACTGTGTTTTGGTGAACATTTACTTTTTATATTCATTGTGATTCAAGCATGATTTAATATGCATATTTGCAAAGTTTCCAAGAGGAAGTTGGATTAATTTTGCTCCATTTATTATTCTCTGCATCACTCACTCCAGCGGCCTAGCGCTTGCCAAATTTTAATCTGCCTGGGATTTTTAGAAATAAGTGTTGAATAAATAAGTAACTTGCTAATCAGGTGGGTTGGCCAACATCCCAAGGCACAGCTAACCTGCCTCAAGAAGAGCTGGGAGTGCTGAGCTGTGCTCTACACTTCTCAGGGTGAAGGAAACCAAACTCCCCTCAGTAACATCTTTCAGCAATGAGATTATTTAGGTGGCTCCAGTTTAATATAAATTCCTCCTGATCTATACAGAAAAATAAGTGTGCCTCGTGTCTCAGAGGGGCATGGATCTAAACCCATCCTTGCTCTTTGCAACACACGTTCAGTTTGACTTTTCTTTTGTTCAGGAATGCGTGTCTGCAGTTAACCCACCCCAATCCAAACCTCTGTGAGAAAACACAGTGACCTCTGTGAGGTCACTGTGATGCCTCAAGTTTAGCTTTTATAATTTTCAGGTTCTGTGCTGCTTTAGTGTGTGGGTCTGGGCTTCACATGAGGGGATGGTGAGCTCTGTGCACAGAGCAGGGAGACAAAACAATTCCTGCTCCAGCTGGGCACCAAGGACAAATGATCCAAATCTCAGCCCAAGAGCACAAACAGCGTGGGCTGGAGAGAGAAAAACAAGCAGGATGGGAGTGCATGGGCTAAAGCTGGAATTGGACAATGAACTGCAATCTGCACATGGAGCAGAGCTGATCACAGGGAGAGACCCCGGGAGCGCTCGTGCATTTTGGGACCATTTTGGTTCATCTTGGGTGCAGCCCTGGCTGGGCTCTTGTGCTGCCCAAGGTGCATCCATTGAGGCCTTTTAATAAATCCCTGCTTTATTCTTTAACTCTGTCCAGCCTCTGTTCTAGGTCAGCCTTCACAAGGTAGAGCTGACCCTTCTGGAGCACCCCACTCCACCTGGAGGACAGCGTCCAGCTCCGGGCCACAGCACAAGGGAGACATGGACCTCTTGGGGTGAATCCAGGGGAGGTCACTCAGCTTATCCCAGGGCTGGAGCCCCTCTGAGCCAGGCTGGGAGAGCTGGGGGGGCTCACCTGGAGAAGAGAAGGCTCCAGGGAGAGCTCAGAGCCCCTTGCAGGGCCTAAAGGGGCTCCAGGAGAGCTGGAGAGGGACTGGGGACAAGGCCTGGAGGGACAGGACACAGGGAATGGCTTCCCCTGCCAGAGGGCAGGGATGGATGGGATATTGGGAATTAGGAATTCCCGGCTGAGAGGGTGGGGAGGCGCTGGGATGGAATTGCCAAGGTGGGAATTTTGAGAAGCCCCCCAGCTGGGCCTGTGAGCCCTCAGCGGCGCGGCAGAGCTGTGCACTAGGGGGTGGTCACGGACCGCCGCAAAGCAGGGCCCGGCCCGGGCCGCGCTCAGCTCCCGAGGAAGCCGAGAGGAACAGAAATGAAAAGCATTTAAATCAGCAGCAGCCAGCTGGTCCGTGCAGAGCAGATTTCAGCCGTCACCGGGCACACTGGGGAGCTCATCCTCCCAGGGCTGTGCGGACACCACACTCACTCCTCCTCTGTGCGGCAGGGACGCACAGGAGCCCTGGGGCTGCTCAGACAGCAGGGTCTCCAGGCACTGCCTGTGGTCACTGTCTGCAGGAGGGGCAGAAATCTGCTCAGAGCATCTTAAGCCCCTCTCTGACCATCACAGCAACGCTGAGGGTGGGGGCTGAAGGGAGGAAGGCAGGGTCCCCAGGGCCTCGTTTGTCCGTAGCACCCAAACAAGAGTATTCAGAGTGGAAACCCTCCAACTCCCAGCCAAGCTTACAAAAACTGCAGGTTAACCTTTTCCTAGAGACTGGTTTAGGAGGCAACAGACTCAGATTTTCACGGCCTCCCTCAGGATTTTGTTCAGAGTAGAGAAATATGCTGCTTTGTCAGGTAGAAAATTATTTTTCCACCATTAGTTTTTTCTCACTGCAACTGTGGCTACATTCTTCAAAGGAAAAAAATGTAGACCACACGTAAAGAGCCCTTAAAAGAGCCCTGTGCTGCTTTCCTGTTCCTAGAAGCAGCATGTTTTTAAAACAATGCTTCTCCCTAACTCCTTTGGGCAGTCATTCCAAGATGAGAGAGGTGAGGGTAGGGGTTGGAGCAGTGCAGTGAGGCTGCAGAATGAAGTTAAATGACAAAAGCAATCTGTTTGGCTTGATTTAAAGTGCAGTTCTCACATTAGAGACTGCAATAGAGCTGAAGGTCACAAGCTGATCAGCTCTGCTGAAGGACAACCCAAGCCCTGTCTGACACTCCAGCAGGGCTCCAGCAGCAGAGTGGTGCTGCAGCTGTGCCACTCATCCCCATCCTTGCCTCCTTGGGTAATTCCAGTGACAGACACAGGAACTGCAGCAGACTGAGAGATTCACCCACAATGCTGTATTTCAGCTTCTCTTCTCTTCTCTTCTCTTCTCTTCTCTTCTCTTCTCTTCTCTTCTCTTCTCTTCTCTTCTCTTCTCTTCTCTTCTCT
>VYZP01049247.1:0-42058 GCA_013400635.1 Hypocryptadius cinnamomeus | reverse complement strand
AGCTGAGAAGGCAGCAGACATGGGGGTGTCTCAAAGCCCAGGAGGCCTTTCTAGCCCAGGAATGCATTCCTGGTGCAGGAATTGTGAGGCAGAGCTTGTGCAGCAGCAGGATCAGTAATGGGAGTAATGGGTAATGCAGAGCTAACTGAGGTGCTGAGGGACTGTGACACTGGCTGACACTGATTGATTAAGAGGTTGAAACTCTGACTGTGGCACTTGGCTGTTGAGAATAAAAGGAACTTTCACTTCTCACTCGCACACATCCATCACGAGCAGACAGGCGTTGGCTTCTCTGTAATGACTGCGGCTCCTTTTGTGAGAGGGAGGCACGAGATGGAAATTCAGCTCCTTCTGTGATCTGAAAAGCATTTTAATTCATTAGCTTTTCTGAAAGGATCTTCAAAGAAGAAATAACACTCTTTGGTAACACAGCTGGGTTTCAGCATGTTCAGCACCGCAGCTATCAAAGACTCTTCCTTGCTTGGCTGAGAACCTGGCTGGGGATTTTGAAGAGAATGGCTGGGTGTTGTTCCCAGGAGGATGCAGTAGTGCCCAGGGCAGGACAGCCACCACCACCCACCAAAATGCAGCATCTGGAACGTGTCTGCCAAGTGAGGAATATTCCAAAGCCCTGCCTTGAACAGAGAACTTGTATGGATGCTTTGAAGGGTATCTCTGTGAGGTCAGCGTGGCAATTACAGGGTGCTCTCACATTTCTGTACTGCCCTGTGTGTACAGCTCCAAGTATTTTGGTTTCAGGATTGACCCTGATGGCAGTTGTGTGATCCAGGGCCTGAGAAAGGCCCATGATCACAGAATCCCAGACTGGTTTGGGCTGGAAGGGTCTTTAAAACTCCTCCTGTTCCACCCCTGCCATGGGCCAGGACACCTTCCACTAGCCCAGGTGGCTCCAAGCCCTGTCCAGCCTGGCCTTGGACACTTGTAGGGATGTGCCATCTTAAAAAAGATACAAGTGGGCTCCCCGTGCTTTTGTCTTCTACCTTTAGCCTTAGGGCACCCTCGTGCCAGCAGCTCTTCCTGGGACACTCCTGTGGCCATGGGCTGTGGGAAGGTACCTGAAAATTTCATCAAAATGTCAAGACACAACACTGAATCAATAGGAACATGTCCATCCAAGGTGCTAGAAAATAAGGATTATCTTTAGGAATAATGAATAATGAATAATAACTTCAATACCACAAATCTCTGAAGAAATAGTTGTCCTTAGGAAGACAATATTACAAAGTCATTTCAAACTGCAATTTGAAAGTGTCACTAAATAGAGATGGCAAGTATGGAAGCACAAAGACCAACTCAGCTCCACATTTAAAGCAGCAAATTATCAGATGTACCATTTACTGCCTGGACTGGCTCATATGCAAGTGATTTGCTGAACCATTCCTCTCAGTGGTCTTGGCTTTGCCATGCAGGAACCGTGTTACAGTTTCCAGCACTGATCTCTCTTGTTCAGATCATAAAGCAACTTGGGGTTTTGTAAATTAGTTTCACATTTCCCTTAGCTGCATTTAGCTCCAGTTTACTTTGATCTCTCTTGCTTAATCCCAACTTTGGCCTACCTTCAAAAAAAAAAAGAAGAATTTACATTATGGTCCAATTAAGGCCCATTCAAACATTTGCCATTTTGAGAAGCTTATTTGCATTTCCAGAAATAGCAAAATCTTCAACACAAATTTCAGAATGATCTCATCCATCCAGGATACTTCCAAACTCCATCAGCCTCCTCAGAGTGCTGCCACAGCATCCCAGTAGGATGATGGCTACAGAAAAAAGCTAATTAAGACTACAATCACCTGCAATGCCACTTCCTTGGTTCCCCACTTGGTTCCCCACTTCATCCTCCTCAGCTCTACTTTCTCCTCCACTTCCCTTGTCCTAAGGCATGCTCTAGCTCTGTCCCAAGTGTTCAGCCAGTGTCGCCCCCTGCTCTCGGTGCTCTAAAGTGCCCTGGCTGCACCAGAGAGCACAGGATCTTCTCTGCAAGTGGAAATGGAAGCTCCCCGAAGTCAGGCATTGCTTCATTCAGACCTCTGTCAGCCTCAGATCAAATACTGCACAAACGTTGACATCAACTAACAACATTTGAACAATTAATTTATTTGCCAGGGGTTTTTTTTTGTTCTAATGACCCACCCAAACACGTGCCAGAAGCTTTGATTGTTCCCCAGACACATAAGGGGGTCTATTTCTTTGACAAGATGAGCATAACTTTTTTATATTCTTGAGCAAAACAGACTTCAAAAGCAAAATTAAGAGCCGCCATTTGCAGTGTCCAAACTTCCAAGTTAAAATGCAATAAACCCACAGTGCCTGTCTGTCCATACACAGGGAGACACCAAGGCCTGTGAGCCTGGCCACAGCTAATCCATTCAGAAAGTTGCACAGCTCTCTGCAGAAAGCCTTTTTGGAGTAGTCAATCAGCACAGGCAGCTCGGATGCTTTCCTCTTCAAAGCACGCCAGCCTGTCATGTAGGCTGGCTTTGTGCACAAGGAAAGTATTTTTAGCAGTGCACTGAATGGTTTGACATTGAGAGAACTGAGGGACATTGTCTTGCTGCGAAAACTTGGATTGGTAATTCTTGTACTGAGGACTTCCTGGGCCCAGAGAACAGCCTGGAAGCATTCATAGACACTATAATTATTCCCATTTCTACATCATGCATTCAAAAGAAACTCCTGTTCTCTCATATCATTGTCCAGTGTTCCCAGCGATTGCTAAAATATTGTTGTGAAGACATCCCTCCTCCCATTTCAGAGTCAGGATTTAGGTAGACACAAGGTCAAGGACATTGGAATGGATGCTAAGGAGTCTTCCCTGGGACTGGTGCTTTGGTAGATATGAAACACAAATAGAAGCAAATTTATTTGCAAATGTAACCCTGTTTCCCAGGGAATACAGAGCCAGGACAGCAGCTGCATCCTTATGGCATTTACAGCCTCAGGAACATAGATTTAATGATTAAAGGGGGTTTGCACAGAAAATCTCTCCCTTGGTCATTCCTGTCGCAGGAAACAAACCTTTGGTGCCATAGCATCCAACTTGATTTAATTTGGGCAAGAAACCGCCTGAGATGTGGAACACAGGAAGGTGTGGGTGGATGGTGTCACTGTCCCTGCTGAGCACAACTTCCCTGTGCCACAGGGCCCCCAGCAGTGGAAAGGACCAAGCAGGTGCCCCAGGTCTGATGCTGCAAACTGATGTTAGCACAGACTAGGAAGGAGAGACCAGGTAGATACAAACACCTACAACCATAAAACTGTGTTTTCACATTCACTACAAAAGTTTTTAGTCCTCACATTGACAGTCTGCCCTTGCAAGTGCTGAATTCCGCGCTTAGTTAATTAGGAGACAAGAATTATCTATATCATATAAAACAGATCAGTGCCATTGCTTGCTATTACATGATGAAAACCTGCAGTCCTTAAACTCTTCAAAGCACAACATTCTTTATGTCTAACTGAAAAGTAGGATAATTAGTCAATATGCACAGCCTTTCATCAACCAGAAGTCTTAAATTATGACTGATATTAATTGTATATAATTGAAATTATAAATTCCCCAAGATAAATCATATCTCGCTTGTAAATCCTACAAATATTTTTTCCCAACAATTATAAATAAGTTCTCATTCATAAGCATTTACAGATTAATGCAGAGCTGTGGATGTAATTTCTTTGCAAATGAAGCTACGTCAATGTCACTGCTATTCATAAATCTCTAGGCTCCATATTTTTTTTAATGAAGTCTAACAGGTTATGAATCAAGGCAAATTTTTATTGTTTGGTGTGTAAGCCTTAAGAATCAGAAACAGGTTTTATAATCTAATTTCTCCTGAGATTATGTAACAACAGTGATAAATTTACAGTTAGTACAGCAATGGTTTTGACAGCTATAACTTTTTCCCCAGAAGAAAGTAATTTGAATTTAGATTAAGACACATCACTGTATCTTTCCTTATAAACTGTTGGATTAAGTTTCCTGATCGCTCTGTGTGCACATTTGACTGAGTGAACCAAAATGTGGAAATTAAAAATGTAGGAAGGGAGCAGCTTCTGCATTCCATTGACCTTTATATTAGTTAAGCATTTGAATTTTAATATATGTGTGATACATACTTTAATTAAAGTGTAAATCAGAACTCTGACTTCCTCAGATTTATGAGCCGTGTATCAGCAAAGCTCCATTCAACCTTCCACCAGCAGCTCCTTCATGGCAGCAGCACTGCTGCTGTGTGACACACCAGAGCTGATAGCAAAAGCATCCACAGGCTAAAGGTGAGAACTTCTGGGCAGTTATCTTTGGCTTTAATTTAAATTTGAATATGAAGGCAATCAGAGGAAAATATTAGTGAGAGAAAAGAATTCAAGCCGGCTGCTCAAATTAGTAGAGACAGAGGAGTAAAAGTCTCTTTCTACTTGTACCTAATAATTTTATAGGACAGCCTGAATTATCCCCCAGACAAACAGAGAATCACAGAATCATCAAGGTCAGAAAGGACATTTAGGATCATTAAATCCAACCATCAGCTCAGCACCACCACCCTTTTCACCACTGAACCGTGTCCCCAGGCGTCACATCCACATGTGAACAGGGACACTTCCAGGGGTGGGGACTCCCCCACTGCCCTGGCAGCCTGGTCCCATGCTTGACCATGTTCTCAAGTATGTACATCCATGTAAAGAGTTTACACAGCTCTTAGTGCTCTGAGTAAGTGTATTGGGGTAACAGGGGGTCTGCTGGCTTCCCTCCTGCTGTGGAAGGGAAAGGGTGTACTCCTGCTTTCAATGCCATTCCAGTTTCCTTTCTTTTAAATTCCATTTTCTTCAATACCATTCTATTTCCCTATTCAGAAAAAAAGGAACAAAACCCCTAAAAATAACCCACACCCTACTCCTCCCTTCCCAAACCAAAACACTCCCTCAGCACAAACTCCTGTGCTGGAGTTGGAGGACGTGATGCTCAGAAACCTGCCTACGTTCATGTTTTATGGAAGTGGAGCACAACAAGCACATCTTTCACAAATAATCACTCTGGAGGATGTTAAAAAAAATAATAACTTCTCAGATTGGCTGTTTATTTCTTAGTAAGTTGTATATTTAAGGTCGCTGAAATATGTTCATCACAATTGCCGTTACTCAGTCCAGCATGTTCCCTTTCTCTCCTACCTCTTGTCATACTGCACAGTTCTCAAAGATGCTAAAAAAGTCCCTCTGGTGGAAGAAATCTCATTCTGAATTTCGTTTGACTTTCATTAGATCACTCACACAAATAAATGAGTTCTAGAACACCAGTTTGGATGGAAGACTTCCAGCAAGTTGTTTTCTTGTTTGGATCACACTTCTCAAGGGGCACGAAATGTTATACAGGAGAGATCCCTCTGTAACCCTGCTGCTCCCAAAGGGGTGCACGGCCCAGCCCCAGTCTGACAGCCCCAGGAGTAGCAGCTGTGTTGTGTCTGGAAAGCAAGAGCACAACAGAAATGAATCCCTGGCTGGAAAATTGCTGGAAGTTTGCTTAGCTCCAAAAGAAACCCTGAAGCTGTGAGGTGTGATGCTGGCTGTACTTTTTTCCCTGTGTGAGACAGTGGTACCCAGCCCCTTTCTGACTCTTTGTGCTGATGAATGCAGCGGTAGTGCTGTGAATTTTATCTGGGTTTAGATCAACTGATGCTCCTCTTTAAAAAGAGACCTTCATCCTCTGAAACTGAGGAACACTTCTTGTAAGGATTCATCATGAATGACAAAGGCTTTAACGATGCTGTTGTCATTCTAGCCTCTCTGTAACTCTTAGATCTTGTTTCCCCTGGCACAATGTTATCTGAGAAGAGCAGGATGGTTTGGCTGCAGGCTGAGCCTCACAGCCCCTCTGCTCCCTGCCTGCTCCTGCTCCTGCCTCCTAGCCCTGACATGGGCACAGGGAAGGGACAAAAGTCCAGAGGGCAGAACTGTAGGAATGAAAGGAACATATGGAAACTAGAGGCTACCAGTAACTCTAGAGTTAAATGAATCACAGAATCCCAGAATGGTTTACTTGGAAGGACCTCAAAGCCCATCCTGTCCCACCCCCATGGGCAGGGACACCTTCCACTGTCCCAGGCTGCTCCATGTGTCCAACCTGGCCTTGGACACTTCCAGGGATTCAGGGGAAGCCACAGATGTGCCAAGGCCTCACACTCTCAGAGTAGTTCTTCCCACAGGGAAAATTTTCTTCCTAAAATCTAATCTAAATCTACTCTCCTTCAGGTTGAGGCCATACCACCTTGTCCTGCCCCTCCATCCCTTGTCCCCAGTCCCTCTCCAGCTCTCCTGAAGCCCCTTTAGGCCCTGGAAGGGGCTCTGAACTCTCCCTGGAGCCTTCCCTTCTCCAGGTGAGCACCCCCTCTCTCCCAAATGGGGTTCAGAGCAGAGGGGCTCAACCTGGTGGCTCTAGGGAAAACTGGTGACCTGCACTGCTCGACGTGTTGGGAAGGTGTTTGATCCCCCTTGTGCATCCTGCAGTTTTTGCCTGCCTGTTTCACAGAGCAGCACAGACTCAGCACGGTGCTCACCTCAGCGGTCCTCACACCTTCTTTGGCAGCCAGCCTACATCAGTTACATTAATTCATAACTGGAGGCAGTGGCCATCAGCTGCTCCTCTATTTCGACTTGGAAAACTCAAAACATTTGCAGAGCCAGAGAGAACACTAAAACCAAGCAGGAAATGGGTGCTGTGATGTCCTTCTTGTCCCACTGCACAGCACGTGAGCACCCTGTGAGCACCCCCAGCTGCCCATTGCACACCCAGCCTGTCCCCAGGGTCAGAGCAGCCCCAGCAGCTTTGCAGAGGCTGATTGAGCACCAGGCTCTGCAGTGAGGTCGTTAAGCAAGGTCGTTGTAGGGATAGCTCTGCAAAGGCAGTGGATTACAGCAGGCAGGACTTGGGCTCAGGGCAAGTAGTGCTGGCACCCCCAAGCCTGGCTGAGAAACTGGCTGGGGCTGCAGCCAGAAAAGGTGAAGGGGTGCAGGTGTGGGATGGAGTTCCTGTGAAAATGCTGTGGTAAGAGAACTGCTAATTAATTCGATACCAAAATAGTTGCTTAGGTAGAAGGCTGCTTCTGAAACTCATGCAGATTGAAACAGCAAAGCTGCAGCTCCAACACTGCTCTGAGGTTTGCAGTCCTCTCCTGAAAGACTCCAAAGATGTGAATCTCAGCAAGGCAGTGAGAGAACTGCAAACCAGTTCCCTCTCAGCCATATGTGCTGGGACCCCCATTCAGCCCACACAGCAGAGCTCCCACCCCTGTCCTCACAGCAAACTTATCTCTAAAAGTCTCCTGAGGCCCATTCCCCTCCTCTCCTTCAGTCAGAGCCCTCCAGATTCCCACTGCAGGGAGCAGAAATTCATTTCTCTTCACACATCTGGGGGGTAGAGAGCACACATCACTGCCCCAGGGGAATGTAAAATAAATTGAGGAGCACTGGCATGCTCCAAGCCCTGGAACAACTGCCATCAGTTTTATACAGCAGGTTGTGGTTGTCTCTGACAGCTTGATCTTGGCTATCATCTTTGCCCTGAAGGCTCCTTTCCTTGGGCAGGTTGGTCCCTTCCCTGCTCCTTCCTTCCCTCTCATCCTGCCCCGTCTCCCTCCCAGCTGTTGCTGCCCTTTGTTCTTCCCAGTTACCAAATCCAGTTTTGTCCCGGAAAGGACTGAGAACACACTGCTGCACCATCACCCCTCCAAGAGCTCACACAAAGCAGGAAATGTGGTTGCTTCCCAAGTTAGCTTTTCTTTCCCTGTGCTGCTGCAGAAGCACAGGCAATGCTTTAATGGATCGTTATTCCTCCCATTTCAAACAGGGAGGGAGGAAACTCTGGAGCAGGGATGATGCCCTGGGGTCCTGGTGATCCAGGGAAGCTCATCTGAGCTGCACAGCACAACAGGCTGGGCTCAGAGGTGCCACAAGATCAACTCAAAGTGCTGAAACCCAGGAAACATTGAAGGCTTTTGTCAGTTTTCCACTTGACTCCCTGCTGATGCTTCACCCAAAGACGAGCTCTTGAGAAGTTAATGGAAAACACCCAGCCAGCACTAAATTCTTCCTGCCAGTTTTTGATGAAGAAAATCCCTAAGGTTGTAATTTTAATCAATCTGTTAGGATATACATTTTTATTCCTTATTACTATTACTTCTGCATATACAGAAGACAAATAATGTAAGATTCAACTCTCTGAGACTCAAGTTTTGCACAAACTCACTTAGTATCATCCCAATGTACAGCTTAAGTTAGGGCTTGAATTTTTCTCAGAACTTCTGCAAATAAATCATTAGATCTGTACCCATCATTTACCAGCCCATCTTTGCCTGTCGTAATGAGCAACACATTGCATTTATCTCCCCCTCTGTCATCATTTATCATGGTGTAGTCCATTAAAATCCTTGAACAAACCTCTCCCCTGCACTGAGGAGCTGCAGGATTTGACCCACTTAAATTTAATAAGAGACAGATTCTTTCTGAAGTCTCTCTGATGTTAGTAATTAGCATGGGTTTCTTTTTTTAGATTAGGTATTATTGCCTGGCATTTAAGGCTCAGATAATTAAGTAGATTTATATTTATATTGTCTTATTATTTACTCATGTCTGTTACTTAAAACCTAATAACAAACAATGGCATTATTACTCAAGTACTTAAGATATCCATAATTAAAATTAAGATCCAGTGCAAATGACTGCTTATTCTGACTTGATGGATAAATAAACATTCACCAGTAAAAGCAATGAGGACAGCAAATAAAAAATAAACCCTTGCTCTCTTTATCCTGTGTCACATGGCCAGGAAATGCAGCATTGCCTTGAAAGTGGGAAGATGCAGACATCAATATCAAGGATGGGAAAGCAAGTCGGAAAGTGAAATCTGATATAATTTTGGACATGAAGGTCTTGGGATACAAGCAAGACAAGATTTGAGGGAGGAGATAACATCTTTATTGCACATAGGGAGAGAATGATAAAAAGAAATAAGCATTCAGGCTCAAAATGCTTTTTCAGCTTGCATGCTGTAAAGCTTGTCTGCTCTTCCAAGTATATCATTATGTCTCAGGAACGATATTATCTCTCCCTGCAGACTCGATAGTGCTTAAAATGTCAGCTCTTCTTGAAGATGTCTGCTTTGCACCTTCCATCTGTTCCCAGGGATGAAGCTGCTGTCCATCTCTGCCTCCCACCTCTCCCACAGCAATGTGGGAAAAAGCAGAGAAGGGTTTCCAAATAAAATATGTTTTTTAGATTAATATTAACCTCATTTCCATACCTCAAACTGTTGGCAGAGACCACAGAACATGGGTATTATATCCCTGCCATGTGAAATACTATTTATAGGAGCCAGCTCTCTGAGTAGGCACAAGAAAAAGTTACCAGTTGTTTCAGTGCAATATGTGTACAGTAAAATTTGTCTATAATCCTTAAGAAAAATCTTTTACTGGGAAGAAAAAAGAGTTTATAAAAAAGAGTTGGTGGGTGTAGCAAAATTAGTTTGAGTTCTTTCTAAAAAGAAATAAGAAAAAACTAAAGCAAACAGGAAATACCCTAAACTCATATTATAGATGCTTAGGTAGCATTATTTTTATTAGAAGTGTACAAAAAACCAATCAGGCTTTTGTGTTCATGTAGTGTGGATAAGGGATGGCATATTCCCCATTTTTGAGAGGGAAGAAAGGTAGAGTTTAGCTGATTTGCCCAGTCACACCACATCCCTACCAGCACATGGAATTAAACCTTGCTCCTTTCCCAGGGAGATGCCCATCTCACTGTCCTTTGGACAGAGCAGCCCCAGACAGGGCCAAAGCCAAACCAGCCCTCCCGGGGAATTCCCGACGTGGTTTTAGTGCGGGCAGAAGGGAGGACCGGGAGGCCTTTTGGCCGGCTGTGACGGCATGCGGCTGGCCTGCACGCGTCACAAAAGGAGGAGGTTTGGCTGCAGGGAGCCCGTCCCTGAGGACAACACAGGCAGGAAGCCGTAGTGGCTCCCTGGGCTGCAGATGAAGGGCAGCAGGATGCTGGACACTGCTGCCTCTGCTGCCCACACCAGGGCTGCCACCAGGAAGCTGAAGAAGGCGGCGAGGGGCTCCAAGGCCCGCGAGCCCGCAGGGCCCAGCGTCACCAAGGCCGTGTCTGCCCCCAAGCAGCGCAGGGGGCTCTCCCTTGCCACGCTGGCTGCCGGCGGCTACGACATGGAGAAGAGCAAGAGCCGCATCAAGCTGGGGCTCAAGAGCCTCATCAGCAATGGCACCCCGGTGCAGAGCAAGGGCATCGCTACCTCTGGCTCTTTCAAGCTGAACAAGAAGCCAGGTGGGACAAAAGAAAGGGCAACGAAGAAAAAGACAGCTGCCAAGCCCAAGAAGCTGGTGGCCAAGAAGCCCACCAGCGCTGCCAAGAAGCCCACCAGCGCTGCCAAGAAGCCCACCAGCGCTGCCAAGAAGCCCACCAGCGCTGCCAAGAAGCCCAAGAAAGCGGCGGCAGTGAAGAAGAGCCCCAAGAAGGCGAAGAAGCCAGCAGCCACAGCAGCCAAGAAAGCAGCCAAGAGTCCCAAGAGAGCTGCAGAGGCAGGCCACCCCAAGAAGGCAGTGAAGAGCCCAGCTAAGGTGAAAGTGGTGAAGCCCAAAGCAGCCAAGCTTAAGGCAGCCAAACCCAAAGCAGCCAAGGCAAAGAAGGCAGTGCCAAAAAAGAATTAAGATGACTGAGAGAAATTGAGAGTCTACTCATTTAAATAAACCCTGTCATATTAAATAATTTTTTGTCATTACAGTCCTCTAGTGATGTCCAGTTACCTAAACCGAAGGTACTGGTACGGGACCTTGTCACTCGGGGCAGGCTGTGCATGTATTTGCACAGATGCTGGTGTTTGATGGTAACAACCCTCTGCGCCAGCTGGATGGAAATCCCAGACCTTTGGAATGACAACTCACCTGTGACTTCACTGGGACCTCAAGAGTCAGACACTTTAAGGACATTGCAAGCAAAAGGAAATGCTCCCTCTAACAATTTAAAATGTTACCTCTGATAGTTTTTAAGTTGGTTCATTTGTAGTATTCAAGTTGGAAGTTTTGAGTAATTAACCTGCAGCATGCCACCCAGCAACATTGTACCTTTGATAGCTCCTGGACATGATAGTAAAAAATTGATGGGACACACCAATAGCTAGAAAAATTAGATTTGTCAGTTTAGTGAAGAATTTCATTCTCCTTGTACCATGTTTCTTGTCCTTTCTGCAAAGGGGCTCCGCAGAGAGATAATAAATGCAGCTTTTATATGTTGAAACAGAAAAGGGAGAGCTGTGTCAGCGTACAGCTGGACTGTATGCGCCATAAAAGGAGGAGGGGTTTGGCTATGGAGAGCCAACCCCTGAGGAGAAGGCAAGCAGGCAGCTGTTGGTCAGTGAGCTGGGTGGTAACCAGTCATAGCGACCAGGTTTGAATGTGGAGTATTTTGGATAGGGTATGTAAGAGCTGTGTACACCAATAAAGTCTCTGCTGCATGAACCACGAGTGCTGTGCTGTCTCTCCACCTCCCCACATTGTGACAGCCAACGAGGCACCTTTTATACCCAAACCATTTTGCAGCTTTCTGCCAGTGTGAGGTGGCCTTACAGTGAGCACAGATACAATTTATAACCCCAGAAATTCATTTACACACTGCTCAGGTGGTGCCTGGAGACCTCAGCATCCATAGAATCCATGGAGGAACAGGGATCCATTTCCGGTTCTGGGCTGGCCTCTGTGCCAACATGGCCACACCCAAACACAGGGGACGGGTCCCAGACAAACACCTGCATTCCCAGGGGAGTCTCCAAGCCTCCTGCCAGGCACAGATGAGGTAGCCCAGCCTTTATCCCTTGTCCCTGTGCACTCACAGCCATGTGCCAGCCATGTTCACACACACGGCACCAGCACGATCCACCCACTCTGCCGGCTCCTTCCCTCAGCACTATGTCAGCCTGTTCCACAGCACCGGAGCCAGTCTGCTCCCCCGTCAGAGCCCTGCACCCAGGAACTCAAAACTATCCCTCCCTTCTGTTCCTGCCAGCCTCCAGCCGGGGCGAGTTCCGCTTGGCTCCGTTTCTAAGCTGCTCTCATGCCACACTGCCATGACTTCACGTGAGGCCAGGACTCGTCCCACGAAGAGCCCAGAGCTGAGCTGCATCCCCTGGTCCACAGCACTTACAGACAGCGGGATGTGATTCCAGGCAGGGAGCTCCTAAAATGGAGCTTTTCAACCCTTCCTGGGGAGGCCTCTGAGGCCACGTCTGTCACTGTGTCCCGCGTGGGGCTCCGTGTGCGTGGGGGATGGCTCAGCCCTGCTGTGGGTGTGCATTGCTCCACGCTGTGTCTGGAAAACATGGGCATGGCAGAGGGCGTGGAAATGCCTGGAGGTGTGCCACTTCCCTGATGGGTACTAATTAACAGTACATTATGAACCGTTCTGTTTATTGGTGTAGAGTCCTTAAAGTTTTGCACTGTTAAGGCCAGTTTTAAACATTTATTATGCCTGCCAGCATTAGCTGACAGCAGAGCTGGGATCACTGCAGCTCATTCAGTTGTTGCTTTTACCAACTGCATTTAAAAGAAAGTCTTAACTTTTCCATCTGTGAACCTCCCCTCCATTTTTCCCTTCCCCTCACTTTGTTTCCCTTTGTGTGTGGTTCCTATATTTATGGTGGTCCTCTCTGGCAAACTAACAATGATCAGGTGAACAATCCCAGGGAGCAATTTTTCTGCCCCTGCCATCCTTCCACATGCCAAGGAAATCCAAGATCATCTAACCTGTTCCCAGGTGTTTCTGCTTTTCCCCTTTTTGAAGTAGAAATACTGCATACTTTCATCCCTGTTAGGAGTTTGTTAATGTCAGAAGTAACATCAGATGTGATTTTGCCCTGTGCTTTTCCAGGATATCCATCAGGAATATTGTTCATGCATAAAAAAGCAGGTCACAGACATACTAAACCCAACTGAGATTGAGTCTGGTCTTCAAAACAAACTTCCTCCATACTCAAATAAAACACTGAGCTATCTTGAATCATTAAGACTACTAAATGCCACCTTCTCTTCCAATAAATACATACGAACAATTTCAGACACTTTTCCCCCTTTGTTCCAAGTCAAAGAGTTGTTTGTTGCTTCCAAGATCACCCTTAATTACAAGAATGCAGGACAGTAGCAATTTCCTCAGGAAGCTCATAAAAATCCTTATTCAGTATATTCCAGAAAATTATTCTGAGGAATAAAAAGCAAATTAGAGCACCCACCTCCTATATTTCTCAGAGTATTTACATGTATTATGGCTCTTGAGATGATTAAATGCCACTGAGTAAGCAAGGACACTTTTACTGTGAAAATCCCCAAGCTTTGTTTAAAATAAGTTATCTTTGACCTCAGCATCCAGTTATAAAGGGAGGATTACCAAAGACACCGGAGTTTCTGTGAAGATGGTGCTCACGAGACAACATACAGCCTATCGAACACCTTCTTTCCTGTGGCACTGATCATGCCAGCCCCAGTTTTCCTTGGGGATTCCAGCCCTCCGAGCTATTGCAGCGAGCTCCTGGCCCTTTGCCACTCAGCCCGGGATATTCTTGGCAGCAGTGATAAGGGCACTTGTTCCAAATAAGGAGAAATCTAGAAACTGGTTTGTCTCCAAGAAAATCCACCAAAACTCACGGGACTGGACACAGGCGGGGGGAAAAAACACCAACAGAAAACCCAAATGAAGCAAAAGTGAACTTCTGACTGTCTGTCTCGCCAGCACCAGCCAAATCTCATTAAAGAGCCACGATGATGAAATACATTGACAATAAGTGCAACAGACTTGATGAAAGACCTTAAAATGTTTATGCTAATGCAAAGTTTCGGTTTCACATTCCACACAAGCTTTCCAAACAAGAACAGTGCCAGAAAGCATGGAAGAACAATCTTAACTTTTACCTTTCTAAAAAAATTCCAAACAAAATACCAAGCAAGAAACTCAAGCCCCAAATCCCCAGTTTTCCTTTTTTTTTTTTTTTCTCACCATCTGCATATTTTGCTGGACAGGTGAAAAAAAAAGGCTTCCCTCAGTTTGCTTGTAAGACAAACCTGTGTTGGAGATACGAGCTCCTTCAGAGTCTAGAGGAACAATGTGGAGCAGCTGGTGCCTGATTTACACCCTGGAGGAGCCACCCCAGTAACTCCACAGTTACTCCCCACGTAGCAAGGAGCACCCCTGTGCAGAGACTGAATAACTCAACACTCTGAAAACAAAAGAAAAACCCCAAGAAAGCTCAGTCCCAGTTCTTTTCCAAATCTATTATTTAGTCTGACTGCCCCTGCTCTATTTCCTCCACTTTGATCAACTAATGACCAAGAAAAGCAATTACCAGCATAAGGAAAATATGTTCTTGGTGTCTTTGAACTGCTGTGGCAAGTGTAAATGCATTCCTTTCGTGAGAACAGAGGAAATATTTCTTCAGTGGCTAAGATGAGAAACGAGGGGGAAACAAGGAGGAGGAGGTAGGGGACAGACTATTATTTTATTAACTAATTAGATCAGCATTGAAAGAAAACAAGCCTGCAAATCTCTGCATTATTGATTGTGCAGATATGGCTGCAATGTACAGCAGAGATGATGAAACACTGGGATGTGCATTTGGAAATGGCTTGTCCTGCCTGGACAGGGGAGTACAACAACCTACAAAATAATTGAGTTATTGTCATGGGGGGAGGGATAAATACATCACTGACAGGTTTGGGAAAATGGTGTGTGCAGGTAACAACTGGTCTTGTAGCCTGTTCTTCAAAGTCTTCCAGTGCCAGCACATGAGAGAGAACAAATCCCTCTGCCATTTCTCTGGTTTTTGTGTATTTCCATTAACATCCCCACTGCCACTGTTCCAGTCAGCTATAGCACCACCAAACACACCAGAATAAACCCAAGCAGCTCTGCAATAACAATGGGCCCAAAACCAATTCAGCACCAGCTGTGGGCTGGGCCAGCCACCACCAGAGCAGTTCCCCCACCCTGCCTCACACAGTTCCCTGGTGGGGAGATGGTGCTGAAGGACATAAACTGAAAATCCCAATACCCTCTCAACAATGAACACATGGGAGCAAATATTTAAGATTAACCTCTACATTTCTACAAAAACACTCCAAGAAAGAACAAAACATAATGCCTTAAAAAAAAATAAAAACAAAGAGTGGAATTTGGGGAAATATAAATCATCCTTTATTAATGATTTCCCAGGGCACTCATTCAACAACACACCCTGAAGTCCCAAAGGTACAGAGCAGCTGCCTTCCAAACCTGCAATGCTGCAGTTTGAAGTCATGGTGTAGTTTAGAATAATATTATTGCTCAGGATCTAGCCTGGCAGCTCAGAGGCTCAGCAGGGCAGTGAGCTCCTCACACTGGTGCAGGCTCTCAGGCATCAAGAAGAAAGGGTGGATGTTTTTCTTTCTGACCTGTGCTCTTTTAAAGGGGAGAGAAGTGATGAAACAAAGATCTCCTGGCAGTGGGGTAAAAGCAAGAGAACCCACAGGAGGCAGCTGCAGAAAGGACAGGCTGCAAGTGGAATTCCTGAGAGAAAGAGGTGGAGATTGTTGGGGGTTAGAGGTACCAAAGTTACCAAATAAACTGTGAACTCCTGGATTTCCAAGGATGGGGAGGCTGGGAAGTGAGGATGGTGAGAGCTTTCAGAGTCCTGAGAAGGTCACACTTCGTGTAGAAAACCAACTCTGCACCACCTGCCAAGGGACTTGGACTACCCAAGTGAGGTGCAGATGATCTGCTCAACACACCCATGGCAGAGCTGTGAACACCCACAGCCTCCCTCTCCATCCAAACCAGTAAAAACACAAGGAAAACCTCCTAAAGTCAAACCACCCAAACTGCTCCAGCACCCCCTCATGCAAGGGTCAAGGCTGACTGAAGGCTGGGGAGCTTCACATTGCATTCTGGCAGCTCTAACTCTGCCTGTTGGCTTTGGTGTCCTCCCACACTCTAGACCTGGCCTTCACCCTCCTCTGAGTACTTCATTTACTAGTGCAAATTTTCTTTTTTTTTTTTTTAAAGAAAATTCAGGTACTTACATGGAGTAATCACGTTTTTAAATGGCCTTCATCGTTATTTATGTCAGCATCTTCCAGATGTGATTCAGGCAACTATAGCAGCACATGTCATTTGTGTGTCTGTTCCTGTCCCCAGGGGAAAATTAAGTTATGATTAAAGCTGTGCCTTCACCCAGCCCATCCACTTCAATGGAGCTCGGCATCAACAGCTGTTGGGAACCTGTGGAAAACACTTCCTCGAGAATATTAAGTCTTTTCCTCAGCAAGCATTATTTTCAAGGTGATTGAGGTTGTGTTTTTTGTTGTTTGTTTGTTTGTTTGTTTGTAGAGCTCCTGGAGTTAGCAGGAGGTGCTGGTGGCACCCAGCACAGCCCAGCAGAGCTGCAGGTTGAGAACAAACTCAGCCTCAGCCCCCAGCCACTAGCATCATCTCTGGTGTCTGCTGTGGGAAATCCTTGGGGGAAGGGAACCAACACCAGTGGGATTTGCTCAGCCTCCATGTTCCATGGTTTACTCAAACTCCAGCAATGGCAGCGTTCCACCTCAAGTGTCCTTCATCAAAGATTATCAGCTTTTTTCCCACACTGAAAGTATTCCACATACATTTTCCTCCTGGCTATCAGTGCTGGGGAGGACCTATCCCCTTCTATGGTGCATCTGGCTGCAACCAGTAACTCTGCAATCAGAGTGAGCCAAAATCCCTCCCTGGAGCGGAGCCCAGTGGAGTCTGTGCTGCTCAGGGGCCCTCAGTGACAAAGGCATCTCCTCCCTCCCATTCCCTCAGGGCATTCATGTCTCCTTTTTGGATGCATTTTCCTTACATTGGATCAACTGGTGTTGCTAATATGTTTCACAACTCCTTTCTAGTAATGGTGGCACAGAGGAGAGTTTAGTGCTCTGCACACTGGACTATTATTCCCAAATAATATTAGATTTTACATCTTCCCCCTCCACCCTTCCCCAGAAAGGAGAGCATTCCACACTTGTTCTACTGGGAAAAGCTTTGACTCCTTCAGATGGCCCTTTCCATAATCAGTGTTTCTCTTCAGAAACTCTGCATTTCCTTGGGAGGTTGAACACTCGAGTTACAGACTACTAGCAATGAACAAAATCTCATGAACCCTGCACAGAACTAAATTCATTTCCCTTCTCACACGTTCTGGGCTCACTAACCTGACCCTGGGTCACCTGTAAACACAAGGCATCTCACCTGAGACCAATTCTTCACCCAGAGTGAGCCTGGGGTTTATGTCCCATGGGGCAGTGAGATCAGAGACCCTTCTGCTGCACCTAGCCCCAGCATCACCAGTTCAGCCCCTGTATCCCACCACCATTGCACCATCCCATGTTCCAAACATCCTGCTGTGCATTTATGCACTGCACACAATCCTTGGCTGCCACTCAAGAACTCACTGATGTACAAAGGCTCTCGTCCCACCCCTCCGTCACAGCATGTAGGGCAGGCAGCACAATGGCATCCTCTTCCTCTCCAGGCCCTGCTAAAAAGGGAAAATCCACTGTAGATGTCATTTTTAACCCCAAACTAACGGGAGCCTCAGCTTATGGGAAGAGAACGTGCAAGAGAAAGAACTGTGCTTTAGAAGACAAAAGGCTCGAGTTTGTGACTTCAGCTTCACATCATTGAAACCAGATATAATTAAATCCTGCTTTTCAGTAGCCACTTCAAAATGAATGTCTCTGTAATGCAGAGAACACTGGAAGTGTGAAGACACTTTTTATTTGACCTCAAAATCTATTTTTACTCCACAATCCTAATTCTCCATAGCTGGAACTTTCTCTTCCCCCTGGCATGGGTGGGAGCAATGGAAAGACAAAGGCAAAAAAAGGCAAATGAATGGGAAAACCATCTCCCTAGGTGTGAGGCAGGTCTGCAGAGGAACACAGAAGGACAATGTGTGTGTGCCCCCCATGGCTAGGGTCTGCCAAAGGTGTCTGTGTGCCAGGGGCTGCCCAAGGGAACAGGGGTGGAGAGGGCTCAGCCCTGCCCTCGTTCTCCAAGATGCCCTCAGCTGACAGAAGCACTGGGACCTTTGCACAAGAGGCTCATGCTCTGAAGTTGAAGAGCTATTGCAGAACAACCCTTATTACAGCTTTTTACTATAAAATCTATCTGAAATTTATTTCTGTTCTGAATCTGATATAATTGATATAACTGACTGACTAACTAGTACAGAGAAATAACAGAATGAAAGTCTGTTTGGGATATCTTGGAAGAAATGTGAACATTTGGGCCTATTAACAGCTCCCTCCCCTGCTCTGGTCCCCCAGTGTGAGGAGAAGGAGCGAGCCCAGGCTGAGCCATCCAATGCCTTTCCCTGCACCAGGCTCACATAGGAATGCTGGCACAGGCTGGCCAGCACCTGCAGTGACCCACAGGCATGTATTTACACACAAAGAGATTGTAAACCACTTCCTCCCTGTTCCAGAAAGGGAACAATTTAAAATACGAGGTAAAAACATCCCTCTCACCCGCGTCCTCCTATTTCAACTCTGTTATGTACATTCCAGTCCAAATAAAACCTGATGCTTCTTTCTGGAATAGACCCACTCAAATTTCCAGCAAACACACAGAGGAACATTTCTTCTTTCCAACAACTCATTTCATCTTGCTCAGTCTCTGGGATCACTGGATCTCCCAAGGAATACAACAGCAGAGTGCAGAGAGGTCAGATTTTATCAAGGCAGGAGCAAGTAAAGCTGAGCAGAGCAGAGCAGGCCTTGCTCAGGCAGGTCACAGCACGGCCATTTCCATCCTGGGGAACACACCAATAATCTGAGTTTTCGCACACATAGAACAGATGCCCCAAGTCAGCTGTAATTCTTCATGAGGTTTGCAGCTGTTGTCTTCCTTGTGAGTTTATCAGCCTGCACAGCTCTTCTGTAGCTGCTCTTAATTCACCTCAACCAGGCAAGGGGTGGGGGAGCCACAAAGGAGCAAAGGGAATAAAAGAAACCTACTCAAAAGAAAAAAAAGAAATACAGCCCAGGCCTGAGCTCTTTCCACTGAAACCTCCTGTGCACATAGACACACACACAGATTACCCAGCCAAATAAAGTGGAAAGAGCATTCCTGGAGATGGGGACTGGGCCTTTAGGAGCTGGACCAGTTGAAGGAGACAAAAATTCCAGTTCAAGGCCACTGACACCACGTGAAAGCACATCCCCCCTGTGGGTGAGGCTGAGGCTGCTCAAGTTCAGCCACGGGCACTGCCCCAAGGCAGAGCTAAGGGTGCAGTGCTGACTGCTCCTGCTCCCCTTTGAACAGACAGGGAGAGCTCTTTGGGTTGGAAAAGGTAAAACCCTCCTCTGGTTAATCTGGAAGCAGAAGAATGTGAAGTTACCTCCTGAAATCCTTCCCCTTGCTTTGACCAGTTGCACCGAGCAACCCTTTCCAACCTTTCCAACTACAGACGAAGACACCCTTCTTCCTAGCAGAGCATTTTCCTTCTAATAGTATGCAAAGCCTTCCCTAAAACTTTCTTCATCAATTACCTGTCTAGAAAATGAAGAGTTGGTGCTAAGAACTGCCAGATCCTTAATATGATTGACTATGGCTGGTTTTAGTCAGCAAAAGGTCTCCCAGTAACAAATGACTTGTCCATTTATTCTCTGACAAGAAGCACAGTCAAGGCCTGGTATCATTTGTGCTCAATCAAATCCTAATGCTGATGGAAAACTCCAGGTTTTGGTGACTCCTGACGTGCCCCAGTGGGGCTGGGAGAAATTTGTTACCCCTGAACGTGTGCAGGATGGATCTGGAAGGCCTGGAGCTGTAAGACAGGAATTAACTGGAATGACAAATTGCACAAGCATGTGTTTCTCAGCTGGCACTTCCCTGTTACATACTTACAAAACTGTTAACTATGGAAAACAAAAGATGGATGGAAGAAGATCTTTTACTAAATAATTTTTATAGAAAAAAACCAAAGAGAAGTTTGATGTATGCAAGCTCACAGATAGTCCTTGTTTTACAGCTGGGGAACATAAATAATTTTTCCCTTCTAATGGGATTTTATGATCTCAGATACAGAAAGATTTGCCCTTTATTTTAAGAATGTCCAAATTAAAGGAGTGACTTGACGTGGTAGAGACTGGCCTGGAGATATAGTGAATACTTCTCACCATACAGGTGATGCTTACAAGATTTTTAGACACAATTTTTACAACATAATAAAATTGCTGAATATGGCATAAAAATGTGTAAGATTTAATTTCTCCATTTCTTTTTGTGTACACATCGACCAAAATAAGATCGACTGTAGAAAAGAACAGGTTATTGTTATGCCAAGAAAGGTTGGATCCTTGAGGTCCCATCCAACCTGGGATTCTAGGATTATTAAACTGCAGAGAAATAAATATCCATATCTTGTAGCTATGTTTTTCCTTTAAAACATTTTGCAGAATAATTACAGCTGAAACAAAGGAAGCTCAGAAAATTGCAACACTGGAGCTTTTTGGGGAAGGGAAAAAAAAAACAGGAAAAAGAAGTTCTGATATTCATTTTTAAGTTCTAATAAATACTTCAATTATATTATGCTTTGCCAGATCTGGCCTCCAACTTTGGACTTCATCCAGTTCCCTGAAGAACCAGAGGAAATCAAGCTCAAAACTTTGGTTGTGCTCTTTCCTAAATGGCAAAATACAGCCCACCAATTTCACTGGCATTTTTCATTCAGCAACACCAGTGGAGGCATTTTCCTGAAGCAGAGAAGCAACTCCCTTTTTTGTCTATTTAAAACTGCAAGTTATTGCTCAGGGACATGCCCAAGCTTTAAAATAAGGAGCAGTAATTATTACTTCATTATTTCCATTTGGACATTCCTTTAAGAATTACAAAGCTTCAAATCTGCACTTACATATTATAGAGTGAGGAACAGAGGAACACCAACACTTTCAAAGACAACTACTAAAAAATGGCAATGTGACCTTTTACCTTGAAGTGTAACATTCTGGTAAGGCCTTGGTCTTGCAAATATTCAGCACACGAGCATTCCTACTAAAGCAAGACTCATCCATAGGCTTTTTCACTCGTGGAGTTTCCTTTTATTTATATATATTTTAAGGCAACATATTATGAAAGTTGGAAGGAGGAAAATAACCTGGGAGCAGGAGGTGGGGTCCCCATCAGTGTCCACGGACGGCCTCGGACTCGGCACCTCAGCAGAGACACCCCAGTGAGGCCACTGGCCCGGCCAAACCAGAACTTTGTGTCAGAAAGATAAATCATTCCATTTTTTTTCCCAATACTCCCACATGAACACCTTCCCTCTCTAGTGCAATACCCTGCAGAAGTGACTACACCTAAAAATAATTGCTAAGAAAAGGTTCCAGCATGTATCACAAGGTCTGTACTGCCTTTCTAACCCTTCCTTTGTTCGCTGGCAGATGATCATGTACAGAATTGCATAAGGAAACAGAACATAAAAAGATAAAAATTAACTTAATTTACACAACCAATAAGAAAGTTTAAAGCAACAAAAGAAAAATAATATAAAGGCTAGATACATGAAATGCCAGTTCAACGGTATTAAGCTTTGGTAGAACAGTTAAAGAGCATAGCACCAATAAAATCCAACGTCAGCACAGGCTTCAGTAGGCATGAGCTGTGATGAAAATGTAGATTTTGGCAAGAAAAGTGGTGTAGGTTCCCTGCCGCCAGAGTTTCATTTCCACATCCAACAGGAAGTCTTTGGGCTCCTTGACCTGGCGCTGCAGGTAGACGATGCCCGTGTAGGCGTTGAGCCGGCGGGTGCTGAAGAAGCCCTCCTCGTTGCCCTTGGTGATGGTGAGCACGATGCTGTCCCCGGCGTAGGCGGGCGAGGGCCCGATGCGGAAGATGTGGGCTGGCACCACGATGTTGGTCTGGAAGTTGAGCTGGTAGTAGGTGATGCGCACCGGCGTGTTCTGGCACTCCAGGTAGTTGAAGCAGCTGATGCGCTCACACCTCCTGGGGAAAGAGGAGGGAGGCACCTTCAGCGGCCAGGGAACAGCAGGGAAAAACATAAAAACCTCGGGGCTTTGCCAAGGCTCGGACTGATGCCTGGGGATTTTAGCTTTTATATTGTTCATACGTTTGTAATCCTGCAATTCTCCAGTGTATAACTCTAAACTCCATACAGAGTGTTCACTACTGCCTTCCCATATCGGTCAGACACAACAATTCCTCTCCAGGGCCTGGCAACCAAGGACACCTCACTTTCTCAGGCCCCGAGAGATGTAAACAAAAATGAGTTTGGGGGAGCAAACTTGGGGTAAATGACTGCATTACCTGAAGCTGTAACTGGAAGATTAACCCCCAATATACAAATGGACCAAACTTATAAAAGTATTAAAAACCTGTGACCCCCGACTACACATTTTGGGTGTAGCCCATGGGGGGGCTTCATCTGCCCCAAATGTACCTGAAAGCCCTTCAATAAATATAAATGCTTTTAATTCTCTTAATTTTGTCTGGCCTCTGTTTTAGGTAGTCCCATCAGGACAACAGCAGTCCCAAACCTAAGTGTGTGATCAGCAGCTGCTTGTTCTGCCCTGCCAGTGCCCAGGAACACCTCTGGGTGTGTAACTGAGAGCAGCACAGCCCAAGGCACAGATCACAGCCTGGGGAGAGCGCAGGGAAGCTCCACAGGAACAGCCAGAGCCAGGCTGAACGGCACAGAGCTGGGAAAGGGAGCCAGGGGCTCATCACCAGCAGGGCTGGGGCACTGCTCCAAGATCATATCAATGAGACCCCTTGAAAAGGTACCTAAAACACGGGAATGGGAAACAAACTCCTCAACTGGCAAAGCTGCTCAGTTCTGTAAGGCAGGAAAAGTATGTTTTAAGCCATAAACAACTAAATATGGGTTCCCAAAGCACTGGCAGCCACCAAGGCAGGAAATGGGTAGGGAGATTTTGGGGCTCCCAAGCCCCAGCTACTGAGGAGCTGGGGATGTGCCATTCCCAGAATCCTGTGGCCTGGCAAGCTCAGTATCCTGCTCCCCTTCAACACTCCCTGAGGAACTGCAATGTGAGTATTCAACAGGGAGCCCCAAACCCACTGTCAAAGTGGAGCACTGAGCAGCCTGGCTGCTCCTGCTCTGATACAAACAGCACAGAATATCATACTTTAAAACTTAATTATAAACAGAGGCATTTTAGAGCTGCAAGGAGAGCTGCAGGCTCTGGTCTCTGCTGGAGGGCAAACAGGGGCTCTAGGGCTTGAGAGAATGAAGGATAACCAGACACACACTCTGCATGGGGAAGGTCTATGAGCTCCAGGTGCCAAAGGAGCTTCTCAGAGCTCTGGGCACCCACACCCACCCACAACCTAAGCACCACACAGCACCAGAGGCACTGGGCTGGCTCTGGTGCTGCCCCAAGGCCATACTCACATGTCAGACACCTTCCTGTAGTTGGAAGGGCACTCGAAGGACAGGCAGCGGAAGCTGCCCTGGATGTTGTAGCAAGTCTCTGCAGCTGAACAGTTGTGGCTTCCTGTTGCACACTCATCAATATCTAAGAAGAAACACAAGAAACACAAGAAAAACATGTTCTAAGTTCAAAAGTAAGAATTAATTCCTAGTACTTTTCAGGAATAAACAAACCCCACCAGGATATAATTAAGCCATGCTGAAAGACAACAGGACCTTCTCACTGACTTTTTGAGACTGGAGAAAGCTGGGCTGTGCCAGAAGAATGCATCTGTGCATGAAGGTAGCTCTGGATTAAAGCAGAGCAACTAAAATAAATCTGGAGTTAAAGCAAGCAAATGCAAAGTGGTCACTGCTGTCCTACAGGATCCAGGAGATGTGGAACAGGGGAACTTAGAACAACCCTTCAGAACAAGGCGCACAGTTTAGATAACCTAAATACAAGTATCTCCCCAGAATGAGACATAATTGCAGAAGACATAATAAAGAGCACTTAGAAGCTCAAAGACACTTTATGGCCCAAAGAATAATGTGGTTACCTAAATAACACATAGCCACAAGCCCAAGCCATGGGCCTGACAATGCTGAAAGCCAGATGCAGTGACAAGGACCCAGCCCTCGCAGGAAGCATTGGCAGAGCCCTTGCAGTCACACTGTGTACTCCCAAACGTCTAGACAATGCACAGAGGCTTTAAAATGAAATAAATTCCAACAGACAAGGCATGTGGACTGTGCAGGGCCCTGCAGCTCTGCCAATTCTCACAGAGCAGAGACTCTTAGAGGGAAATCATAGCCCTCCACTCCCTCCATTCCCCTGGGATGAGAACTGATCTCACACACTGAACCGGCTGGTTTAAAAGTCTTGCAAAGAAAAGTATACAATAGGAAATAGGAGAGAATCAAAGTCAAGTAAATCCCTTGCTGGTTCTCAGCAGTGCCTGTAGGTGAAAAGAAAATTTCTTCCATATTGCAATCATTGTCATGAAAGCACTCCCTGCACCACTTTGGCTGCGCTGCAAAATACCACAGGCAGTTTCTGCAAAAAAGATCCATATGTTGAGCCACTGCTCCATGAGATACAACTCATCTTTTGAAAACAGGGTACAAGGAACATTCCACCAGCAACTCTTCAGAACTGATCAGATAATGAGCAACTGGAGCCAGATCTTCAGCTGGGGGAAACCAACATCATCCCCCTGCACAGAGGAGCCAACAATAGAGCCAACACCAACCCGGCCTTCCTTTGACCACATTTTCAGACACACCTCAGTATCTGCCCAGACTTGTACCTACAGACCTGCAGAGCTCCAAAAAAGGGGATATATCCAGGGGAGCTGCAGTTTTCTAAAGGTGAACTTTACGTAAGAATTTAAGTGCATGTGGATATTACTGCAATCATACTTAAAAACATATTTAAAAATATTTTAAAATGTTTCTAAAGGATTTTAATTGTCATTTCATCCGCTTCACTGCTCCACAGTCAGGATTAAGTACTCTCATGCTGCTCAGGATTTGCACAGAGAAAATTCACTGCCATTAGCACTCAGAATTCAAGCACAGGAGATACATAACCAAAGTTACATGAAGGGTTCCTGAAAGAGCCAGGGCAGGAAATGCCTGGCTGGTTGGTGTAAGGACTGCAGGAATGTGCAGAGGACTAAAGGTAATCAGATCCTCCATCAGGTTACACAGGCAGTGCATCCTTTGGAAAGGGGGGTTCAGCTCAGAGCCACACAGCTGCACACCAGATGAAAACCACCAGACTCCCAGAAGACATCTCCACAATTCTGAGGAAAAGGGTGTGTGAGGGGAGGGTACTTGTCATTTCACTAACATTTATTAATGCCAGCACGATTAAGCTTAGGTGACACTGCTGGATGGCCAAGTTTCAATTACAGCACCAACATTTAATCTCCCAGTTTTCCGGAGGAGAAAACTGTAACTCATAAAGCAGCCACAGATTTCTACATCTGGCACCTCTAAAACCCCCAGCCATTGAGTGCTGTTCCAAGGTGCACACACAGCTCACGTGAGTCATCAAGTGCCTCAGGTGGAAGGATGAAGTGGGCTCCTGGGGAATTCATTGAAGCAATTAGCTCACACTGACAGCTGAGTTGCCACAGCACTTTCTTCTAGCACAGCAAAACTGACTTTGCAGATACCAATATCTGGCAACTTTGTCAAAGACTGACTTTGGAACAGTGACTGATACAAACCATGGAGGTTTGACTGAGCAGCCGTAAGGCCTGAGCTCATTGCAAGGGTGTGAACGGCCCAGTCCTCAGGCGCTGTTACCTCTGCAGGTCCTGCCGTTGGCTGCCATGGTGTAGCCCTGCTCAGGACAGGCGCACTGGTAGCTGCCGGGGACGTTGACGCAGCGGAAGGTGCAGAGGATGCCGGCGCTCTGCGTGCACTCGTCAATATCTGTGCAAAGAACACAGTCACAGCCCCAGCCACCAAACCAAACCAAACCAAACCAAACCAAACCAAACCAACCCAACCAAACCACAGATCTGCAGAGGGAGGCTGCAGGATGCCAGGAAACTCTCACCTGACACATTTATAATACATTGCTAAATGTGAGCACAATCATGGAGGTCTGGCATTGCTTTGGTGCTTTCTGAAATGCTGAACACCAGCCTGCTCCCAGGAATACTGGCTGCAAGCAGTACACACTCATGGGAAGGAATAATGAGGGTGGGGCATGTCTGAGTTTGAAGCACTGTCTCTCTCTGGTGCCTCTGTAATTGAGAGAATCATAGAATCACAGACTGGTTTAGGCTGGAAGGGAGCTTAAAGCTCATTCTACCCCCTGCCATGGGCAGGGACACCTTCCACGAGACCAGGCTGAACCTGGCTTTGAACACTCCAGGGATATCTCCAGGGAAACACTCCAGGGAAATCTCTCTGGGCAACCTGTGCCAGGGCCTCACTACCCTTTGAAGGAATTTGTCTAGAATTTTTTGCCAGGCTTCCCTGTGCTAGGAAGGGTGTTGGCTTCTTCACCATTCCTTAAACAGAGACTCCCCAGTGTGTAAGTGGTGGTAACTTCAGCTAAAGAGGCTAAACCCTTCCTCTCTCCATTCTGATCACTCTGCTCCTCATTCACCTCAAGCAAACCTTCACTCAGCAGTGCAGGTGTTCACTGATGCAATACAGGAATATCTTCACACCCAATTTCTTCAGTCGTAAGCTCTGGCCCCATGAAACCTTACAACAACCTCCCTGGCTGTGCAGTCCCACAGGTGTGCTCCACCCACTGAACTGCACTGTGCAGTAGATGAGTGACCTTTTGCAGCCTCTGTGGCAGCTGTAGCTCACAACCATCCTCAGGCATCACCTGCAGCATCAGGGGCTGCTGAGGGTCAGAGAGTTCTTCCTGCTACAGAGAATAAACACACACCCCTGACCTGGTGAGGCAGCACCTTACCTTTACAGGCATGCCCATCTTCTGCCAGCTGGAAGCCTTGCCTGCAGTAGCACTGGTAGGAACCATAAACATTGGCACACTCCTGGCTGCAGGGACTGTTGTCACATTCATTCACATCTGCATCCAAAAACAAACACACAGAGATGGCCACAGTGCTTCAGAACAGTGTCTTCCACCCTTTCCTGCCCCTGAAAACCTTTACCTTCCAGTCACAGTGACTAAGGAAGGACTAATTTGTCCCTGTTTTTTCTGCTCCCTAGGCAGAATGCCAAGAAGCCAAAGCATGTCTGTTGCACCTGAATTTCATTTCTCCATATGCCAATGGAAACACACACACATGCAGACATTTGTTTCAGACTTCATAGGTTTCACTTCACTAAAATATGTAATTGTTGCCCTAAAAAAATAAGGGAGAACTCAAAAATTTTCCATTCAATTCAAAGTTGTTTTTTGTAAGTTTTGTCACTACCAAGTTTCATCTTTATCAAAATTTGAATGGTTTCCTGTTTTAACTTTGTTCTGTTCTCCTGTCACCTGAAAGGAAAGCAAAGAGTACATGGGGAAACAAAGCAAGCAAGAAAGAGGAGAAACTTGTTGACACTCATCTGACAGCTCCAGTGTCTGACTATCTGCAAATCTGGGCACACAAAGGTTACTGCCTTTATATTTCACCTCAAGGCCTCCTCCTAAGTCCCCCAATTCCCACGGCAGCTGGTTCCTCATGGAGGAGAAGCCCGGTACCTTCGCAGTGCTTGCCGTCGTAGGAGAGGCGGAAGCCGGAGGAGCAGGTGCAGTGGTAGGAGCCGGGCGTGTTCTCACACGTGTGCTGGCACAGGCGCCCGGGGTAGTTCCAGCACTCGTTTATGTCTGCCGGCAACAAGCAAACGCACAATCAGCTGAGGGATGCGAGCAAACAAGGTGCAGGAGGGTATTTTTTGAAGTGTCAGAGATGGGTTTGCAGAGTGTGAAGTGCTGCAGCCTTGGGTTTGAGGCTGTGTGACTCTGAGCTCTAACTGCTGCACGGGAGGGACCAAAGACAAAGTGCTGTGCATGGCTCTTGGGAGGACAGCGCTGGAACCTTCAGAGAGACAAACTCCCACAGCAGCAGAAGCATAACCCACAGGGAAGGACTCTGCAGACGGTTTAAGTGACAACTGCAGTTAAGGCAAGCCAAGGGTGTCTGGTCCCAAATCCCAGCTGGGAGTGACAGAGCCCTGGATGTGCTGCACAGCCCAGCTCTGGAGGTGACGCCATCCTCGTCTGAGGCACTGCACGGCACAACTCAGACTGCAGTGGTGCTGAGCACTGCACAACTCAGACTGCAGTGGTGCTGAGCACTGCACAACTCAGACTGCAGAGGTGCTGAGCACTGCACAACNCCCAGGGCTCAGTCAGGGTGAGCTGCCAGCCCTCCCATGCCCCACGTACCGATGCAGCTGCGGCTGAAGGCGTCGTACTGATAGCCCATCTTGCAGTCACAGCGATAGCCCCCGGGCAGGTTGTGGCACAGCTGCCCCTCTCCACACCTGTGCACCCCAGTCTGGCACTCATCCACATCTGCAGAGCCAGACAGGGCATCAGCATCAATACAGTTTGCTTAAAAACCAGTGTTTATAAAGAGACACAAAAAGGTCCATTTAATGGCAGGATTAGAAACTGGACAGGAGAAATACCACCAGCTTCTCCCTCCATGCTCTTCTCAGAGGCAGTTGAGTCAAACCTGGAAAAGCAGAGCCTTACCTTCAAAGTTAAAATGGTAACTGTACTTGCAATGGGGTTTTCCCAGTATATTCTGCATTTCAGTGTAAACACACTTTGATTCTGATCAAACCATGACATTTAAATCCCCCATTCTGATGTTCTGCCACTCCGTGAGTCACACCAAGCCATTTAAAGCAAAACAAGAACCAGCCAGAAATTCTGCTCATCCCTTCAATTAAAGCAATTGCTATTTTCATCTCCACCTGCCCTCTCAGTCTGCTCCTGCTGTCTACCTTTTGCTCTTTCCAAATGCTGATTTTTTTCTTTTCTCAATCAGCTCCCATTTTGATATTCCCCACGGCCTCTCATCCAAAATCCAATACCAACAAATTAGTTGCTTCTCCACTCACAGACATCATTTCCAATCTCATTCAAATATCCTCGGAGAAGATTAGAGTTTTCAATACAGGCTGATTTACAAGACTTGCAACATGACTAAATAGCTCATCAGCATCTAAAAAATCCCTCTTACCATCTGTGACAAGAAGCATCAAAAAGTCTGATTAACCCTCACAATTGTGTACTTCTTCAAGTATTCCAAGCTCTGCCACTTCCTAAGCCAACTGATCCTGCTTTTTTCCTATTGTTCACATCTTCAACTACTTTTACAAGCCAAATCCTGTTCATGTAATTGTGGAATCTTGTCCAACTGGGACTCCTGCTCCAGATGCATTTGCAGAGGGCTTTGGCCACAAACCATGGCAGGCAGGGCACTGAGGGGAGGGGCACCTGACCAGGCCACAGCGGGAAGAGTGGGGCCATGGAAATTAGTAGTATGCTAATAGGACTATCCTGTATTTGGTCAAGTTTCCAGCTCTTGTTTCCAGTTGGCTCCATGCCTAGTTCAAATAAGGTCAGGTTCCAAGTTCACCTTCGTGATTGGACCTGTGCCCCTATACCTGGCTACGTTTGCCCTGCCCAGGGATCTTGGGAATCTAGCCTCTGTAACCCGCACCATGTTTTGTTATTTTGGTTATTATAGTTTGTATTTTCCAGGCTATTCCACCGTTCCCATTCCTCATTTATTAGCCAGCTCCTCCCAGCCGAGACAGGCGAGGAGGTCACAGCGAGCTTCTAAGCCCATCTGTAATAATCATCAGGATGGATCTCTAAGGCTGGAAATTCACCATACTGCCCTATTTGAAGTCATAAATTTGAGCACTGAATCATTTCAGAGGGCTCCTGGGCAGTTCTCCATCAAACAACAGCCTTGGAGAGGCTGCACCTGCACAGTCCCTGCTGGCACTGGGGTCAGGGATGGCAGGGAATGCCCCTCACCATGCAGGAACTCCTGACAGGAACTGAGATTTCTGCTGGAACACTTGAGTTACCAGTTCTCTTTTAATCAGAGGTAGCAGCAAAAACAAGGAAGTCTCTAATGCAGATAATTTGTAAAGTAGCAGCTTTATTTGCAATGAATGTGCATGCAAACATTTTGCAAGTTTGTCCAAAATTCTGTATTCCATTGCCTTCAGACTTTAATTAGTTCTAGGGCATTACACCATCAGAACTGTGCCACATTTCACACTTACAGCAGTTTTCAGCTAAATCTAAAAGGCAGGTTTTAATAACTCATTTGCTAAATCAGAAAATCTGAGCATTTTAAAGACAGATGAATTCTCTAAACAGAGGAGATGACCCTACAAGTGTTGTTCTGCTGAAGAAACATGTGCAGATGATGTTTTCACTACTGTGAAATGAATACATCTGATTCAGGGATCTAATTAGCTATTGTAATGCCTCACAGACACTAGTCTTTATCACAGAGAGAGGAAATTAGGACCATATGCTTTTCTTCTTTCTTCTCTGTGTTCTCTGCCTACTTAAAAAAAGCCATTCAAAAAATACCAAACAACACAGAGCAGCAGTAGGGACAGAGTGCACACAGCAAAGACAGAGAAATCACCAATTAACATCAATTATGTTTTCCCAAAATCAAGGCAGAGAAGCCTCCTTACACCTGCTCCCGAAGAGCCTTGTGAGTGCTGTAAAGCAGAGACAGGAGGCCATCAGGAATCACAATGCATTGTGTTATCTCACTGTGCTCTAGAGCAGAGATGCTGGAGGATTAATGGCAATTTCCTCCTCTCTTCTGGATTTACACACAGTCAACTGTTTTTTTTTTTTAGAAACAGCTGGGGAGAAAAGGTGGATTCTTTCTGTCCCATCAATTTGAAATTTAGGAACATAACTTGCCCCAGCTATTACAGAATCACAGAATCATTAAGGCTGGAAAAGGCCTCCAAGATCACCAAGTCCAGCTGTTGGTCCAGCAGCACCATGTTCACCACTAAGCCATGTCCCCAAGTGCCACATCCACATGGTTTTTGGCCACGTCCAGGGATGGGGACTGCACCCCTGCCCTCGTTTGCAGGGCATGCAGGGCACTGCAGCCAGGATGGCTGTGCTGCTCAGGGCTGACTGCTGCCTTGTGGGAAAAATGGCATTCAGGGAGACTCTGGCATGGTGGTCACCCTAAAAACAACCTCAGGGTAAGNCTTGGGCACCAGGGACTGAGCTTCCCAGCCCTTGGTGCCTCATGTGCTCATTTACAAACAAATGCTAACAAGCACTGAAATCTGCTATTCTGAGTCAGTAGCTCCCTAAATACACTGGAACAAACACAAAACAGGATCAAGCTGCATGCCAGCCTATATGAATATTTCATATACTCATTCTCCTCAGAATTCTTTTCAGTGAGAATTCATCCTAAACACCCTCACAAGTGGATGTAATGGGGAACACCATGCACAGAACATCCCTACAAAGAAAATCCACTTGGTGCTACTCTTGTGAGCCCCCAAAATCAGCATGCCTTGTTTGCTGCAGATCACTTCACTTCCAGGGAGGTACTACAAAAACCACTGAGGCATTGTGGTCTTGACTGACAGGATGAGTTTAAAAACTAACTAAAGCACACTCTCTCCAGAGTGGAAGCCAGTGAAATCTGCAGCCAAAACCAGTTGCTGAGCATACCAAGAGAAACTCCATGGAGCAATGAGACATCAGGATCCTGCAGCACAAACAAATCCCAGAGCTGCAGGGACAGCTAATTCCCATTCCTCAAACACATTTAGGAAACTGGAAGTAACTCCAAACATCTCCTTAGAAGTGAAACAGATTTTTCCCCACCCAGCCCCAGGCTGTGCTCACCGACGCAGCGTGTGCCCTCCTCGTTGGAGTGGTACCCTCTGCTGCAGCTCAGCATGTTCCTCTGGCACGTGTAGGACCCCACGGTGTTGATGCAGTTGAATCCTGGCTTACAGGGCTCAGGGAGAGACGTGCATTCATTGATATCTGGTGAAGAACATGAACAGAGCAGTGAGGGATGCTATTTAACAATTCTGGTCTGCTTTCTTCCAACTGTCACTTCTTTTTCTTCCCTTCAATTTCTTGTGCTACCAAGATAAGGCTGAAGGTCTGCTGGGGGGATAGTTCCAAATTCAATACGCAAGTATGGGCAGCAGCGTTGACATTAAGCTCACAGCAGGGTTTGCAGAAAACTCCAGATCCAAGGGACCAGTGCACAGGAGCTGCAGCACAGGGCACAGACCCTGCAGCACAGGGCACAGACCCTGCTGCTCACACTCACCCACACAGTTGCCCTCAGGGTCTTGCAGGAAGCCATCCATGCAGCGCTGCTTTGACTCGCAGTAGAAGGAGCCCTCTGTGTTCTGACAAACAAAGTTCACCTTGCAGCTGTGAGTTCCTCTCTCGCACTCATCGATATCTGTTCAGCACACCAAAACCACACTGGGGTGAGCTCAGCTCTACCTTTCAGTGGCCTTCATGGCCAGCTAACCTCCAGAAAGGAAATTAGGAGGCATTACTTCAACAGACACGTGTTACCAATGGGAAATCTGAGGGTTAAGTGTGTGTGCTCTTGGACATCACTTCAGGATTTGTCAGGTCCTGCAGCAAATTTGATTCAGGTCCCTACTGCTTCATTCACAGCATCTTTTGCAACCCACAAATACCAAAATAGCTGCAGTTTTTTACAGGCTACTGTAAAACAGTTTGTAAATATTATAATCATCTACAATCTAATTTCAAGACTAGAAAGTAAATTAGATTAGTAATAATGTTAGAAATGCTCTAGATTCAGACAACAGAACAAGGCATTCACAAAACAGCCTCTTCAAGTAAATCAAGCTTTATTTATGACAGCTGTTTATAAAGGGAGATTTCTGAAAATTTCTATTTTATGACTTTATGTTCTATGTCAAAAGCTAAGCTCTTTCCTTAGGCATCTCTTACTGCAGCTGTCAGGAAACTGTAAAACTGGTAGGTGTAAATAACAGTGAATTTTGCCCTGAAGGCAGGGCATGTGTGTCCCTTGCACACTCCTGTGCTGCTGTGAGCACTGATGTTCCCTTCTTTGTTAGACACCTACAGGGACAGGGGGGATGAAGAATAACTTCTTAACCCATTCCAAATGGTTAAATGTAAATGTAAATAAATGCTGACAAGGATTCTGAACACAGGCAGGACGGGGCTTTCAGCCCCGTGTTCCACTCAGGCTGGGAATTTTTACTGGAATCGCCAGCAAACAGCATCAGCTGAGCCAGGCAGAGGAGCTAAGGGGGATTCCTCCATCAGGGAGATGTCAGATCGTAATTCAGAAGGTTTCATCCATGTTCTAAGTAATTTACAGTTACCCCTCTAAGGCTGGAAAAGGATACCCCAGGAGAACAAGGCAGAGAGCAAAACACAACCCACAGTGTATCCCTGTGGCTTTCCCCTTTGACTACAAAAGTAGGGAAAAACGTTAAACACAGCAAATGTTCTGGTGGCACCACACATGGAAACCATTTCAAATGAGTGAATGTACAGGAAGAGCCTGTAAAGCCCAACACTTCCACGATGAGCAGCCTTTTTCAGCTGCAGCACTGGTATCACAGAGCAGCAAGACCAGAATGCTCTGCCATCCCTTCCCCTCCCTCAGTGTGAGAGCTGAGAACACTTTCCTTACCCACACACTCGCCGTCCTTCAGCTCGTGGCCGGGCTGGCAGCTCAGCTCCTGCAGGCAGCGGAAGGAGCCCATGGTGTTGACACAGTGCTCTCTCCTCTGGCAGGTGTGTCTCTCTGTCACACACTCGTTGATGTCTGTGAGAAAGAGGGAACAAATCAGTGCCACAGGGTGCCAAGGGATCTCCCTCTTCCTGCTGCTCTGGAAGGAGCAGGAAGCTCAAATGAAGGACACTCAATAGAGGCTTTGTTACAGCACTCTGATGGAAGATGCTTTTAGTCCAGGGTCTTTAGTTAGCACAGTGACTGAAGAGACACAAATCACAGGGGGATTTCTTCCTCCTCCCCTCTTCCCAAATGCCATGGGGATGGTGCAGGCACTGGGGACAGGGATGGACAGAACTGAGGAAAGGCAGGGTGGGCAGAGGATTGGTGACCAGCTGGTGGTGAAGGGATGGGAACTCCTGGACAAGGGAATGAGAAAGGGATTAATGTCCAGTGCTTTTCTCCAGACCTCCACAGCCCAGGCCACTGAGCGGCCCTGCTGGGGTGGCACTGTCCCAGGGATGGGAGCTGAGGCTGCCCGCTGAGCTGGGTCATGCTGGCACCTATTCCCTAAGGAATACATCACTGGGACTGGATATGCAGGAATTCATGGAGAGGAACCCTGATGGCTCAATCAAGTTTTTAAATTTGTATTTAGAGCTTTAAAGAGATTTGATTTCAGCAAGTGGAGTAGTGAAAAAGTTTTTTTTAAGAAATCACTTGAACACAAGATTGCAGAGCATGGGACAATTAGGGAAGGAATATGAAACACCTTTAAAATTATATGTTTTGATAGGCTTGGATGAAATAATCTAAAATTCAGGTTTTGCTTATGTTAATAATGAAAGCTAGAACAGCATGATGAACAAATACTTACAAGCAACAAAAAGGGGCAGAGACTGGAAGAGAAACTTTCCTGCCAACCTCCACAAAACCTCACACATTTTCAGTTCTATATAAAGCTAAGAATTGCTAGAGCTAACAAAAGCCAAATGTGACCAGAACCATTACCAGTCCTCTGGCTGCTCTGTGCATGAAGCTGTTTTCATACTACACAATAAAGCAAGTATTGTTTAAATCAGATTTTCATTTTGGCTGTAGAACCTCCTTCTCAGATAAGTACATCAGATATATGACTTTCCCCGTGGAGCATGAAAACACAAAAAGCCATTCAAAAAGATTTTTGTATTTAAAAATGTGTCATCTGGTTTTTTAGCAAAGAAATGAGGAGAAGCACCAAAACCCTTCAGTTCCTGGTGGGTTTGGATAACTGGTGATGTGCCCTGAGTTTTGCAAGACTTGCATTAGCTTGGTCACCTTCCACTGCTCACTTATTCCTATTTTCGTTTTTTTGTTTTTTGTTTTTTTTTTCTCTCTGATTGCCATTGCCACTCTCCACATGCTCTGGGCTTGCTTTCCAAAGCAGCTGGTTAATCCACAGCAAAGTCCTGGCCATCACCTGGATCTCCTTCTACCTGTCCCACATGAAGTCTGAGCTCCTCCACTGAGTGGCAGGTCCTTGCCTGCCCCAAAGTTCCTACAGGGTTATGTCCCCCTAATGCCTGTGCACTTTCCCACTTTCTATTAATTAGTATTATCACAAGTGAAGTAGACTAAGAGTATTTTCACAAGTGCTCTTGTGGGGGTAGCAAAACCCCCTCACATGCTGGGAGATGAATACAAGGTGCTGTGGTAGATCCCTCTCACCTACTTAGACTTAGTTCTTTAAAAATTTTGATTGTTTAAAAATTTATTTTAGAGAAAACCAGCAATGGATGGCCACTTAATAGCACCCAAAGCACTGCAAGACTTTCTGCTGGCTGTACCACAGATCTGAGATTATCTGTTCTTGCAAACCACAAAAAGGCTCTCATATAAACAAACTGACAGCATCACACTGCAGCTTATGAGCTTGAGTCAGTCCAGCACCATGTCAAAAGAGAAAGTATGTTTGTCTGACATATGAACCAAAGAGGGTAGGAGGCATTCCATGTGATCAGCAGGTGGAATATTGAGTAACAGGCATAAAAAAAGGTTGTGATTTCAGAGAGAAAAAAGATCTAATATGATTTCATGTTTTGTCTATATTTTTGACTCAATTTTCAAAACTCTGAGTGCTTGAAAAAATATGCAGAACTGGCTGGAACATGTTTGAGGAAATTAAAATGATGGAAACTGGCAGATTACAATGCAGAATTCTCGCTTTCAACTGAAGTTTTGTGCACATGAGACACTGACTGACAAGCTCTACAGCTTGACCATGAGCTGGGCTGAGCTGCACGGCTTAAACCCTGAGCCATGGCCAAGCAAAGCTCTGCTCTGCCTGTCCAGAGTCAGGGCAGGAGCCTCTGGCTGTGCCATCAGGCCAGCTGCCAGCCCACCACAGTCACCTGGCCAGTTTATCATGCAAACATGCCTGCTTTTGTGCATTCTTCTAAACAAATTCCCAAATTTGCCATAGAATCCAGAGTGCCCATGACCTGTCTCCCTCCAGTCCTGGAAGCCAACTCCACAAGACAGTAAGGTGCTTGAGAGAGCACCAGGAATAACAGGAGTTATGTTTTCAGTCTCAAACACAGTTAAATCCAACACTGGACCAGCTGTGGTATTCATCCAACCCAATTAAGGCTGTGAGGGAGGGTAAGATAATGTTTTCTTTAAAAAACAGGGAAAAGAAGAAAAATAACTCCATACTATACTGAAAACTAGTCACACAGTTAATTTTTGAGGAATCTACTCAGTCTCTGTGTGTGGCAGCAACATTCCTCACTTTATGTCAGCAAAACCCAGAATGAAATGCAATCATGTAATAACTCTTATTTTTCCACAGAAGTGTTGCTGAAAACAGCAACACAGACACAATCCCTGAGCACATCTGTTGCACCCAAGAGCTGGCATTTCTGCCATCAACATTTTACCTACTGCTATTTATTTCAATATGCACTTTGACATAAAAAACTCATTTTGATGCACCATCTATTAAAAAAGTGAATTGTAGACTTTTCTTGTGCTGCATCTGCAGTTTCTCATTATTTTTTCCTCTTCAAACAACCTCAGCTCTGTTTGTTTTATGGGACACATCTGTGCAATGCAGGCACTTTGATATTTTGCAACCACCCACCCTGTGGGTCCAGGAATAAAGAGACCATGTCCTGCTCCCTGTCAGGAGGGAACTGAGGTGGGAGTAGCAAAGACAGGAGCAGAGCTGTCAGTGAGCAGTGGGTGGTGGGAATGACTTTGCCTGAAAGTCACCAGAAAAGCAACACCCAGCCTGGCTCTTATCTCTGGAGAACATGGAGCTTCCAGCCCAAAGGCATTTCAGTGTCTGCTCCCAAAGACACACAGAGGGGCTGTGTGAGAGCTGTTTAAACAGCTGGGGACTCCTCTCTGTGCACGGCTGGCTTTTGGGAATCCTGGCTGCACTGAATGCACTTGGAGCTGTAATTCCCCACCTCTGACTAAAGGGAACTCCACAGATCAAAGATTATCAGCTGCTTTGTGGCTGTGCAAAGATTGTTCCTCCTGTCCCTAAAACATGCAAAGAGTAACATCGTTAAACCAACGAGAATTTGCAAACTAATTACCAAAGGTTTTCTCCTGGTGTTTGGGACAGCTCAAGATGTTAGGCTGGAAAAGGATACCCCAGGAGAATGAGGCAGAGAGCAAAACACAACCCACAGTGTATCCCTGTGGCTTTCCCCTTCGACTACAAAAGTAGGGAAAAAATGTTAAACATGGCAAATGTTCTGGTGGCACCACACATGGAGCAGAGCTGGATGGGAGCAGGGAGCACACAAAAAAAGGGAAGAGAATTTCCAAAGTTTTTAAGGTTATTTAAAAGGATACCTGTAAAAACTGCCCTGCATTAGAGGAACACAGAAGTTTGATGTTCAGTGAGGGAGAAGGGCTTCACAAACAAGAGTTGTGTCCTTGCTTTCATGAGTAATGCCTGAGGTTTATCTGCTATCAGCCATAATAAAACTCTTCTAATGTCATGGGGCAGAGGGAGAAGGTGACTCAAAGGAAGCACTTGGCACCTGCCACAGCAGCTCCTGCCAAAGCTGCAGACACAGGCACTGGTTTAGTTTCAGAACACTCCTGGGAGAGGTGAAAAAGGACAGATCCATCCTTCCTGCACAGTCCAGGGAAAACATCAGGGGGTTCAGTGGCAAGAGTTGGGAGGAGAGCTGGAGGAGGGGCTGTTCCTGGAGCTGCCAGGCTCCCAAGCAGGAGTGTGGTGCCTGCAGCAGGCTCTGGGCACACCCTGGGCACCTCCAGCACCAGCTTCAGCTCAGGCTGAGCTGTCTCATAGAGGCCCCTTTCCTTCCAGTGCTGCTCTCTCAGCCATTTCATTGAAACCAAATAATTTCATTAGTTTCCCATTCTCACCAGTACCTCTGACTTCAAAATAAATAATAATAACAACCAAAAAATAAAAATCCAGTGTTAACAATTTAAGGAACACCCAAAAGGTGGTAAATCACAGTTCTTCTCTGGATTCTGACACTGCAGAAGTTTTCCTGCTCATGCCCAAATGCCACATGGTGTTTATTGACCAGATGGGATCACAGAGCTTTAAAGACAGGAACAAAACTGAAGCTGTGGTGATCAGAAAAACAGTGTTATGAATGTAGGGAGGAGGACAGAGGTGGAAGAGAGCACTGCATTCACATAGGACATTACAGCCATGGGCACTGATGCTTTCATGGATGACTGGAGGTCTCCAGGTGCTCCATTTTTCCAGGCAACACTTCTGCTGCCTCCTAACGCAGCCTCTAGAACAGTACCCAAAAAAGAAACTATTTCACATAAGCTGAGGTCCTGGCTGCTGGATCCTCATAATTGTAAAAATTGACTGGTTTCTTCCATGAAGTCAAACAGCAGGGATGATCCAGCAGAATTATGATGCATCCTTGACTTTCACACAAAGAAATTTATGCCTGAATCAACAAAGGACTCATATGAATTTTAAAATGCCCTCCCTTTGGAATGGATCTTTTCCAGTGCCCAGACTCACATGGATTCTCGAGCTGTATTTCTGAAGTTCTGTTGTTTGGTGGTGTCTGGAACTTGGCAGTATTGAACTGTGCAGAGAGATCAGCTGCTCTGATCCCTGAGCTCAGTCTGCAGTCAGCAGAGCTGCTGTGCTCACCACACTGCGGGCTCGGGGCTCCTGCTCAAGGTTATCTGCACCCTGAGATGGCTGGGGAAAAGCCAAACAGCACACAACTCATGAGGTGAAGGGCTGAGCAAATGGTGCACGTGTGTTTGTGCTGAGTGGCTCTGAGATGTCAGATGCAGGGATGGTGGGGAGGTGCTGCAGAGCATGGAGAGCCGTGATGCTGAGGGGAGTGGCGTGTGCCTCTCGTCTTACCAACACATTTCCTATGCCTGTTGAGAATAAAGCCCTCTGCACACATCCCACTGTGGCTGACACAGGAGAATGATCCCAGTGTGTTCTCACAAAATTGTCCGCTGGAACAAGCCTGAGCACCTGTGAGGCACTCATCCAAATCTACAGCAGCACGGGGCAGCCAAAAGGGAAAAACAGAACTCCATTAGAACAGCTCCTGAAATGAAACAACATTTCTTTCACACCAGGCATGCCGAGACGAAGTGTGCTGGAGCTCCCACATCAGCACCAGGCTGCAATACATGCAGTGTTACACTGAAAACAGGGCTGGAATAAACCCTCAGAGATCATCCACTCCTTGCTCACACTCCTGTACTTTTGCCATTCCAGAAAGAAATATCCTTAAAAACAGGCAGGCATTCACATAGAGACAATGCACACTCCTTGAAAGAAACCTGTTCCAGTGCACCACCACCCTCACCATCAGATCTTGACTTCAACAGAGATTATAAATGTCCCTTGCCAATGTTTAAACTCACTGCTTCCACTGACAAATACAAATTTTTTCATTTCCTGTAGGAAAACGATTGCCTTGAAATGCCCCTTTTGATGCTGACATTAATTAATCAAATTAGCTTCCACCACACTTGAGTAAGCAGTGCACTGTGAATATCTCATCTGGTGATATTAAAATCCCATTTTCTTCACAGACTGTCTGGAATTTTATGAAAATGATTTGTTATTCAATAAGATCTAAGATTAAGAGTGATGTGGATCATTTGTGAGCAATTCTGAGCATTGGGAGCTCCTGCTTGCATTTCACTGTTATTGCTCCCTTACTTAGAGATTTATAATTAAGTTATGTCACAGGGCATGGTTTCTGACCCCCAAACCCTCCCTGGGCAAACATATCCCTTGTGACTACTCCAGAAGTCCATTCAAAATGTCTGTAATGTGAATGGTGAGGATGCAGCTTTGGAATTCACTGCTCATCACTGGGCAGGCCAGAGCTCCAGCAGCAAGTGAACACCTGGAGTTGACCCAACTCCCATGGCATGTCCTGCCTCAGCTGTGAAGCCTCCCTGAGTTCAGGTTTCCAAGGCAAGAGGAGCTAAAAGCAAACAGAGCAGATGCCAGGGCAGAGCTGTGCCCTGAGGGTGCCCAGGACAGCAAAGGTGTCCTGCTCGCTGCTCCTGCTCCCAGCCAGAGTGCTGACTGCCCACAGCTGTGCACACAGAGCCTGGGGAGAACCTCAGTGGGAGGAGAAACCAGAAGGGCTGCAAAAAAGCCTGCAATGTCAGAGGAAGAAAGCACCAGCCCAGGCTTGCCTCCACCTCTCCAGGTAACAGCCACGCTGTGCTTCAGGAGGTATCTGTGAGACAGAACCGGGATTCCTTCTGCCAAATGGCCTCTCTGATGGCACTGCAATTCCCAGTTCTGAAAATGAGGAACAGTCAGGGGTGTGAGGTACATGAACATTTAACCATGGCTCTGTGGGGAGCCCAAAGCACTCACCTTCACAGGAAACCCCATCTGCCATGAGTGTGTAGCCAGCCATGCAGGAGCACACAGCCTCTCCTTCCACGATGTTGCACAGGTGCTTGCAGGGGCCGTTATCTGCACAACACAAAATTGCACAGTACATCAGGACACCCAGCACAGATCAGCTGCAGTTCCACACTGCCAGGCCAGCCAGGCACAATCCCAGCTCAGGCAAGGGGAATCAGCCTGGAACCAACCTGTCCAGGCAGCCCTAAGCACTGCTTCCAACCCCCCTGCTCCACACAGACACAGCTGCCCCCTCCTACCTGCACTGCTCACATCACCCTGCACTGCTGCACTGCCACCCCAGCCTGAGGAGCAGGTGGGGAATAACACTGAAAGCAGAGAGCAGCCTCAGATTTCTCCCTCGAGTGCTCCCTGACAATTCCTCAGCCTTGTGCCACGGCAACAGATTAAATCTGTGCACTGAAATCAGACTGGAGAAGGGATGAGTGGAGTTTTATTCTGTCTCTAAATATTCCTCTGCAGCTGACACCTCCAACATACCTTTGCACTTGTCCTGCTCTTCCTGCAAGGACACCACGAGGATGGGCTGGGAGGGAGAAGCTACTGGAGGGATGGTGGCTTCAGCTTCCAGCCTGGTCATCTGTCCTCTGTCAGGATCTGCAAGGCAAGGGAGGGTCAGGGACAGCACCACCCTCACCAGACACCCCACAGCAAGGGGTGATCCCATTCATCCCACTCCATCATGGTTTGGAGGAGGAAACAAATATCATGGACACAGATCAGAGAGCCTGGCTGACAATAACTAACTTCTGTAAAGTACTGCAATATCTGAATAAACTACAAAGTGCTAATTTCATTTTTAAAACATTTGCTGTATTTTAAATACAGCAGCTGTCTTTCATTCGGTATTTGATGGAAAAAACCAAGGCTTTGACCTTATCCTGTCCATCCTATTTCAACACAGACAAACAACAAACACCTTTACAAGCACAGGGTACTTTGGAATGACTTTTGTACAGCCAAGTGGAAAACATGACAGCTGCTGTCTGCCACTAATACTTTCAACAGACAGTAATGTTAAAGGTATCAGGGAAAAAAGAGCTCTGTTACATCAATAAGAGTATCAGTATCATCAAAACAGAAGCCTAAATCCATAGGGCTAAATTGTCCCTTAAGAGGGATGTGTCCTGTCCCCAGTGAGTTCAAGGGTCACCTGGAGCAGAGTGTGATCCCCAAAACAATGACAACCGTAAATGACTAAGGGTGACTGCAGTGCAGGTTTGGAGTGTGGGAGGAGTGATTTCCTCAAACAAATTAAGTCAGCACAGATGCATAACAGACTGTGGAACAGAGACAAACAAAATTCACCTGCTTAGGGCACACTCTGAATGATTTCCCCAGGAATGCCCGAGACAGGCACAGACACACAGGGACAAGGAGAACTGAAAGGCCACTGTGCCACAT